>CM038795.1:65666971-65858172 GCA_021764765.1 Vicia sativa
TCTAGAAGTCAATGCAAAAACATGGTAAGATATAATGAATAATGACAAAATAAACAAGGAGTAACATTTTAGACATAATGATTCAAGGATTTGCCTTTGTGTTTGTGATCATTTCAATTTCGGTTTGGTTTAAATAATATAAGAGTAAGCAAATATACATTCAAACTTTTATGTAAAAGGATGTTTTACTAATGCTTTATAAGAAACTAAGAATTAAATTCTAATAAGAGAAAATACAAAGTTTTATCTAATATATACAAAACACTAATTTTGTTGTTAATTTTTCCATATGAAATTTTAAAATTTCAAATATAATTTATAAATTCATTGGATAAACAAACTTATTATTAACAAATTTTAAATAATGCAAACTAAAAAAATTGTAAGTTTAATTATTATCTCTTATTTCATGTTTGTCACTCATTAAAAGAGGAGTTCTCAAGGGTGTTCGCGGTGACACACCTACTATCTCGAAATGTGCGCGCACGTATTAGTCAATTTATTTATTTTGTTGTCTCTTTGAAGTTTGAAGGCCACAACCCATGAACACGGTCGATCATGAAATGAAGTAGAGCTACATGTTTTTATGGGAAAATGCAAAACTTGGTGGTCACTGCATGAGAGTTTGGAAGTCAAATGCAAAACATGGCAAGATAAAATAAATAATGACAAAATCAACAAGGAGGAACATTTTAGACATGAAGATTCAAGGGTTGCCTTTGTCTTTGTAAACATTTTAGTTCTAGTTTGGGGTTTAAATAAATATAAGAGTAAGCACACATTCAAACTTTTATGTAAAAGGATGTTTTATTTAGCTACTTTATAAGAAACTATGAACTAAATTCTAATAAGAGAAAATACAAAGTTTTATCTATATACAAACACTAATTTTGTTGTTAATTTTCCATAATGGAATTTTAAAATTTTAAATATAATTTATAAATTCATTGGATAAACAAACTTATTATTAACAAATTTTTAAATAATGCAAACTAACAAAATTGTAAGTATAATTATTATCTCTATTTCATGTTTGTCACTCATTAATAGAGGAGTCTTGAAGGTGTTCATGTGACACACCTACTAGTGTGTTATATATATTAGTCAAAATATATTTATTTATTTTGGTTGTCTTCCAAGAAAGTTTGAAGCCACAAACCCATGAACACGGAAAGTCTATCATGAAATGAAGTAGAGCTACATGTTTTTATGGAAAGAAAATGCAAAACTTGGTGGTCACTGATGGAGAGTTTGTAGAAGTCAAATGCAAAAACATGGCAAGATAAAATAAATAATGACAAAATCAACAAGGAGTGGAACATTTTAGACATGAAGATTCAAGGGTTGCCTTTGTCTTTGTAAACATTTCATTCTAGTTTGGGTTTAAATAACTGTAAGAGTAAGCAATACACATTCAAACTTTTATGTAAAAGGATTTTTAATTAATGCTTTATAAGAAACTATGAACTAAATTCTAATAAGAGAAAACACAAAGTTTTATCTAATATAAACAAAACACTAATTTTGTAGTTAATTTCACCATATTGAAATTTTGAAAATTTTAAATATAATTTATAAATTCATTAAATAAACAAAATTATTATTATCAAACATATTATTAACAAATTTTTATATAATGCAAACTAACAAAAATATAAGTATAATTATTATCCTTTGTTTCATGTTTGTCACCTATTAGCAGAGGAGTTCTCAGGGTGTTCATGGTGGCACACCTATAAGTTCACAAGACATATTAGTCAAATATATTTATTTATTTTTGTTGTCTCCGTAAATTTTGAAGGCCACAACTCATGAACATTAAAATTCCTATCATGAAATGAAGTTAACAGTATGTTTTATGGAAAGAAACATGCAAAAAGTTGGTGGCCAACGCATGGGTAGTTTCTAGAAGTCAAATGCAAAACATGGTAAGATATAATGAATAATGACAAAATAAACAAGGAGTACAACATTTTAGACATAATGATTCAAGGGGATTTGCCTTTGTAGATCATTTCAATTCTAGTTTTTTGGTTTAAATAATATAAGAGTAAGCAAATATACATTCAAACTTTTATGTAAAAGGATGTTTTACTTACGCTTTATAAGAAACTATGAATTAAATTCTAATAAGAGAAAATACAAAGTTTTATCTAATATATACAAAACACTAATTTTGTTGTTAATTTTTCCATATTGAATTTTTAAAATTTCAAATATAATTTATAAATTCATTGGATAAACAAACTTATTATTGCATATTTTTAAATAATGCAAACTAACAAAAATTGTAAGTTTAATTATTATCTATTTTCATGTTTGTCACTCATTAACATAGGAGTCCTAAGGTGTTCGTGGTGACACACCTACTATCCGGAAATGTGCACACGTATTAGTCAAAATATATTTATTTATTTTGGTTGTCTTCAAGAAAGTTTGAAGGCCACAACCCATGAACATGGAAAGTCGTATCATGAAATGAAGTAGAGCTACATGTTTTATGGAAAGAAACATGCAATAACTTGGTGGCTATGGAGAGTTTGTAGAAGTCAAATGCAAAACATGGCAAGATAAATAAATAATGACAAAATCAACAAGGATGGAACATTTTAGACATAAAGATTCAAGGGGTTGTCTTTGTCTTTGTAAACATTTCAGTTCTAGTTTGGGGTTTAAATAATCGTAAGAGTAAGCAATACACATTCAAAGTTTTATGTAAAAGGATGTTTTATTTAGCTACTTTATAAGAAACTATGAACTAAATTCTAATAAGAGAAAACACAAAGTTTTATCTAATATATACAAAACACTAATTTTGTTGTTAATTTTCCCATCGAATTTTAAAATTTTAAATATAATTTATAAATTCATTGATAAACAAACTTATTATTAACAAATATTTAAATAATGCAAACTAACAAAAATTGTAAGTATAATTATTATCTCTTCTTTCATTTGTCACTCATTATAGAGGAGTCCTCAAGGGTGTTCGCAGGACACACCTACTAGTGTGCATGCATATATTAGTCAAAATATATTTATTTATTTTTGGTCCTCCAGCAAATTTTGAAGCCACAACCCATGAACATGAAAATTCCTATCATGAAATGAAGTTGGGCTGCATGTTTTATTGAAAGAAACATGCAAAAGTTGGTGGTCAATGCATGAGAGTTTGTAGAAGTCAAATGCAAAAACATGGTGATATAATGAATAATGACAAAATAAACAAGGAGGTACAACATTTTAGACTTAAATATTCAAGGGTTTGCCTTTGTGTTTGTGATCATTTCAATTATGGTTTTTGGTTTAAATAATATAAGAGTAAGCAATACACATTCAAACTTTTATGTAAAAGGATGTTTTAGTTATCTTATTTATAAGAAACTATGAACTAAATTCTAATAAGAGAAAATACAAAGTTTTATCTAATATACAAAACACTAATTATGTTGTTAATTTTCCCATAATGAAATTTTAAATTTTCAAATATAATTTATAAATTCATTGATAAACAAACTTATTATTAACAAATTTTTTAATAATGCAAACTAAAAAAATTTAAGTTTAATTATTATCTCTTATTTCATGTTTGTCACTCATTAACAGAGGAGTCTCGAGGGTGTTCATGTGACACACTATCTGGAAATGTACTATCGTATTAGTCAAAATATATTTATTTATTTTGGTTGTCTTCCAAGAAAGTTTGAAGGCCACAACCCATGAACAAGGAAAGTCGATCATGAAATGAAGTAGAGCTACATGTTTTTATGGAAAGAAACATACAAAACTTGGTGGTCACTGATGGAGATTTAGAAGTCAAATGCAAAACATGGCAAGATAAAATAAATAATGACAAAATCAACAAGGGTGGAACATTTTAGACATGAAGATTCAAGGAGTTTTTGTCTTTGTAAATATTTCAATTCTAGTTTGGGTTTTAAATAACTAAGAGTAAGCAATACACATTCAAACTTTTATGTAAAGGATTTTTAATTAGCTGCTTTATAAGAAACTATAAACTAAATTCTAATAAGAGAAAACACAAAGTTTTATCTAATGTAAACAAAACACTAATTTTGTAGTTAATTTCATATTGAAATTTTGAAAATTTCAAATATATATAAATTCATTAAATAAACAAAATTATTATTATCAAACATATTATTAACAAATTTTTATATAATGCAAACTAACAAAAAATATAAGTATAATTTTTATCCTTTGTTTCATGTTTGTCACTCATTAGCGAGAGGAGTTCAAGATCAGTTTCGAGGTGGCACACCTATATGTGCGTGATATATTAGTCAAATATATTTATTTATTTTGGTTGTCCTCCAAAGAATTTTGAAGGCCACAAATCATGAACATTAAAATTCTATCATGAAATGAAGAAGCTGCATGTTTTATGGAAAGAAACATGCAAAAGTTGGTACACCGCATGGGTAGTTTCTAGAAGTCAAATGCAAAACATGGTAAGATATAATGAATAATGACAAAATAAACAAGGAGTACAACATTTTAGACATAATGATTCAAGGATTTGCCTTTGTGTTTGTGATCATTTCAATTATAGTTTTGGTTTAAATAATATAAGAGTAAGCAATATACATTCAAACTTTTATGTAAAAGGATGTTTTACTTACTGCTTTATAAGAAACTATGAATTAAATTCTAATAAGAGAAAATACAAAGTTTTATCTAATATATACAAAACACTAATTTTGTTGTTAATTTTCCCATACTAATTTTTAAAATTTCAAATATAATTTATAAATTCATTGATAAACAAACTTATTATTGATATATTTTTAAATAATGCAAACTAACAAAAGTTGTAAGTTTAATTATTATCTCTTATTTCATGTTTGTCACCATTAATATAGGAGTCCTGAAGGGTGTTCATAGACAACCCACTATCCGAAATGTGCGCGCACGTATTAGTCAAAATATATTTATTTATTTTGGTTGTCTTCCAGTAAAGTTTGAAGGCCACAACCCATGAACACGGAAAGTCGTGTCATGAAATGAAGTAGAGCTACATGTTTTTATGGAAAGAAACATGCAATAACTTGGTGGTCACTACATGGATAGTTTGTAGAAGTCAAATGCAAAAACATGGCAAGATAAAATAAATAATGACAAAATCAACAAGGATGGAACATTTTAGAAATAAAGATTCAAGGGGGTTGCTTTTGTCTTTGCAAACATTTCAGTTCTAGTTTGGGGTTTAAATATCTGTAAGAGTAAGCAATACACATTCAAACTTTTATGTAAAAGGATGTTTTATTTAGCTACTTTATAAGAAACTATGAACTAAATTCTAATAAGAGAAAACACAAAGTTTTATCTAATATATACAAAACACTAATTTTGTTGTTAATTTTCCCATACTGGAATTTCTAAAATTTTAAATATAATTTATAAATTCATTGGATAAACAAACTTATTATTAACAAATTTTTAAATAATGCAAACTAACAAAAATTGTAAGTATAATTATTATCTCTTCTTTCATATTTGTCACTCATTAATAGAGGAGTCCGAGGGTGTTCATGTGACACACCTACTAGTGCATGCATATATTAGTCAAAATATATTTATTTATTTTGGTTGTCCTCCAGAAATTTTGAAGGCCACAACCCATGAACATGAAAATTCCTATCATGAAATGAAGTTGGGCTGCATGTTTTTATTGAAAGAAACATGCAAAAGTTGGTGGTCAATGCATGGAGAGTTTGTAGAAGTCAAATGCAAAAACATGGTAAGATATGATGAATAATGACAAAATAAACAAGGAGTACAACATTTTAGACTTAATGATACAAGGGGTTTGCTTTTGTGTTTGTGATCATTTCAATTATGGTTTTGGTTTAAATAATATGAGAGTAAGCAAATACACATTCAAACTTTTATGTAAAAGGATGTTTTAGTTATCTTCTTTATAAGAAACTATGAACTAAATTTTAATAAGAGAAAATACAAAGTTTTGTCTAATATATACAAAACACTAATTTTGTTAATTTTTCTCGTAATGAATTTTTAAAATTTCAAATATAATTTATAAATTCATTGATAAACAAACTTATTATTAACAAATTTTTAAATAATGCAAACTAAAAAAAATTTTAAGTTTAATTATTATCTCTTATTTCATGTTTGCCACTCATTAACAGAGGAGTCCTGAAGGGTGTTCGCGGTGACACACCTACTATCTGGAAATGTGCACGCACGTATTAGTCAAAATATATTTATTTATTTTGGTTGTCTTCCAAGAAAGTTTGAAGGCCACAACCCATGAACAACGAAAGTCGATCATGAAATGAAGAGCTACATGTTTTTATGGAAAGAAACATACAAAACTTGGTGGTCACTGCATGGAGAGTTTAGAAGTCAAATGCAAAAACAAGGTGATAAAATAAATAATGACAAAATCAACAAAGAGTGGAACATTTTAGACATGAAGATTAAAGGGGTTATTTGTCTTTGTAAACATTTCATTCTAGTTTGGGATTTAAATAATCGTAAGAGTAAGCAATACACATTCAAACTTTTATGTAAAAGGATTTTTAATTAGCTGCTTTATAAGAAACTATAAACTAAATTCTAATAAGAGAAAACACAAAGTTTTATCTAATGTAAACAAAACACTAATTTTGTAGTTAAGTTCCATATTGAAATTTTGAAAATTTCAAATATAATTTATAAATTCATTAAATAAACAAAATTATTATTATCAAACATATTATTAACAAATTTTTATATAATGCAAACTAACAAAAATATAAGTATAATTACTATCCTTTGTTTCATGTGTCACTCATTAGCAGAGAGTTCAAGGTCTGTCATGTGGCACACCTATAAGTGTGCGATATATTAGTCAAATATATTTATTTATTTTGGTTGTCCTCCAGTAAATTTTGAAGGCCACAACTCATGAACATTAAAATTCTATTATGAAATGAAGTTGGCTGCATGTTTTATGGAAAGAAACATTCAAAAGTTGGTGGCCAATACATCGCATGGGTAGCTTGAAGACAAATGCAAAAACATGGTAAGATATAGTGAATAATGACAAAATAAACAAGGAGTACAACATTTTAGACATAATGATTCAAGGGGATTTGCCTTTGTGTTTGTGATGATTTCAATTATGGTTTTTGGTTTAAATAATATAAGAGTAAGCAAATATACATTCAAACTTTTATGTAAAAGGATGTTTTAGTTAGCTGCTTTATAAGAAACTATGAATTAAATTCTAATAAGAGAAAATACAAAGTTTTATCTAATATATACAAAACACTAATTTTGTTGTTAATTTTCCCATACTCGAATTTTTAAAATTTCAAATATAATTTATAAATTTATTGGATAAACAAACTTATTATTGAGAAATTTTTAAATAATGCAAACTAACAAAACTTGTAAGTTTAATTATTATCTCTTATTTCATGTTTGTCACTCATTAACATAGGAGTCCTGAACGGTGTTCGAGGTGACACACCTACTATCTGGAAATGTGCGCACACGTATTAGTCAAAATATATTTATTTATTTTTGTTGTCTTCCAGTAAAGTTTGAAGGCCACAACCCATGAACACAGAAAGTCGTATCATGAAATGAAGTAGAGCTGCATGTTTTTATGGAAAGAAACATGCAAAGAATTGGTGGTCACTGCATGGAGAGTTTGTAGAAGTCAAATGCAAAAACATGGCAAGATAAAATAAATAATGAGAAAATCAAAAAGGAGTGGAACATTTTAGACATGAAGATTCAAGGGGTTGCTCGTTTTGCAAACATTTCAGTTCTAGTTTGGGGTTAAAATAATCGAAGAGTAAGCAATACATGCTCAAACTTTTTGTAAAAGGACGTTTTATTTAGCTACTTTATAAGAAACTATGAACTAAATTCTAATAAGAGAAAACACAAAGTTTTATCTAATGTATACAAAACACTAATTATGTTGTTAATTTACCCATACTGGAAGTTTTAAAATTTTAAATGTAATTTATAAATTCCTTGGATAAACAAACTTATTATTAACAAATTTTTAAATAATGCAAACTAACAAAAATTGTAAGTATAATTATTATCTCTTCTTTCATGTTTGTCACTCATTAATAGAGGAGTCTTGAAGGGTGTTCGCAGTGACACACCTACTAGTGTGCGCGCAAATATTAGTCAAAATTTATTTATTTATTTTGGTTGTCTTCCAGTAAAGTTTGAAGGCCACAACCCATGAACATGGAAAATCGTATCATGAAATGAAGTAGAGCTACATGTTTTTATGGATAGAAACATGCAAAAACTCGTTGGTAACTGCATGGAGAGTTTGTAGAAGTCAAATGCAAAAACATGGCAAGATAAAATAAATAATGAGAAAATCAACAAGGAGTGGAACATTTTAGACATGAAGATTCAAGGGGTTGTCTTTGTCTTAGTAAACATTTCAGTTCTAGTTTGGGGTTTAAATAACTGTAAGAGTAAGCAATACACATTCAAACTTTTATGTAAAAGGATTTTTTAATTAGCTGCTTTATAAGAAACTATAAACTAAATTCTAATAAGAGAAAACACAAAGTTTTATCTAATGTAAACAAAACACTAATTTTGTATTTAATTTCCCCATATTGAAATTTTGAAAATTTTAAATATAATTTATAAATTCATTAAATAAACAAAATTATTATTATCAAACATATTATTAACTAATTTTTATATAATGCAAACTAACAAAAAATATAAGTATAATTACTATCTGAAATTCCTGGCAGCAGATACTTGATGTCACAGAGAATGTTATGATACAAGATTCTATTAATCGTGTTAGCAATTCACACAAATACGTAGCAAAAATAACACAATAAGTTGTTCACCCGCCGGTCAACAAACCTACATCCGGGGCTACCAAGCCAGGAGAAAGTTCATTAGCAGATTAATTAAGACCCTACAACCAACACACCAGTTGACAAATCACTTAATCACTACCCAATGACCCTTTTACCTAAGTCCTACTTAGATATGAGTTCCTACTCACCCCCCCTCAATCACCGCAGTGATATCAACCTATTGACTAATTGAATTGTGAAGACACACTTCAATAAAATATCTTGATCTTGCTTCAAAGCTTCAATCAAGAGACAAACACTCGTGCTTTAAAGCTTTGAGTGATAAACTACCCTTACAGCAAATCCTAGTCCAATGCACTTATCAATTGATAGTTGCTTGGCTCACAAGAGAAACTAGAATTACATAATACCAACTGTTACTAACCTTAACAAAGACACAAACAAAAGTCTTCAATGTCTTCAATGAAATCCATGTACGTAGAGTAAGGTTGAATTCTTTATATAGAAGCAATCAATCTTCGCTTTGGGCTTCCATAAAGATAGCTAGGGTTTACTTAATTCTCTCCTAAAACATGGTTTGTTCAATAACCAATTTAGGTTTAATTGAGATTAACCTAGCAGCCACGAGCATGCTTTCTAATAATGTAAAACATAAATAAATGCTCAACAAACTCCCGAAAATCTCAGAAAAACCGATTCGCAATCGAATGTCACATCGAATGTCATAACATCCATTATGACATCGATCGTCAGAATTTCAAGACCTTTAGCTTCCCTGCTCGAGTTGTACTTTTACCATCCTTGTCCAAAGAGGATTTATCTTCAATCTCTCGAATGTCATGACATCTATCAAGACATTTCTAAAGCCTAGTTTTACCAAAATTGATGCCAACTTAAAACACTAACAAACCCCTTTGCACATTTTTGGCAAAACTACTAGACCTATATAGTACAAAATGTTAGAAGACTAACAACTTAGTTCTAAGTTTTCCTAAGCTTTCCTAAGCTTCAAGTAACTAGAACTAAGAGAAGATAAATTCTACCCACACAAGTCCCATAATTTCACAATTGCCCTACATACAATTGCCCACAAATTTTAAACTCCCACACAGCTTCCCAAAAATTAATACTTCCCACAAGATTTCTTCCCCTTAGCCACAAAGGCCAAAGGAAACCATAATTGTTCCCAAACTTTAATCAAAAGTGTCAACAAAGAATAAAAAAAAATATACCAAATTAATTAAGTACCAAAGAAGTATAACAGGATACACATCCGTCAATAAAGGATTACAAACATCCAAACAAAATTGGAAAAATACAAGAAATGTAATATAAAACATTGATGTAATATTGGAAGCAACATAACAAAGAATAAAGGAGCTTCAAGTGCTTTTTCCGTAAGAAGCACGGAAGGAAGCATCTTGAGCCTTCTTCAAGACTAGCCATCAATATCATCATCTTCAAAGATCACCAAAGATCATTATCGCCTTTCTTCATCCTCAACCTCTGTGTCCGCTTCTAGTTGAGAGATAAGCTCTTCCACTTTGCTTTCTTGCTTCAAGCTCCTTGCAAGTTGCTTTTAGCACAGAATGACATTTGCCTTCGAGAATTTTCTTTGACAATTGATGTCTCAAGAGATGTCATGACAATGTCGGGACATGCTTCCTTGAACAGTTTGAAGTGGAAGCCAAGAGCGGGTTTCTTGCGTGAATCGAATCACCAAGAATGTCCGGATGCCGATCAATTATAATTCCACACATGCAGGAAGGAAAGGCTATTGGTCCTTTGATAGCATAGTCATAGCATGCTTGAGTGTCCGATCAAATATGTAGATCCATAGTCAAAGTAGCTTGAGTTCTACCGATAAATGAATCTTCCCAATCCATTAGAAATAGTGGATTTGTGATTGGTGGGACCCGCTTAAGACCAATCTTATGCAAGATGGCAAATTTGACACTAATTTGCTAGCCGAGAGTTTTCCCTTTAGAGGCCATTGTCCGATTGTTTGGCAAGTGATGGTTTGACAAATCTTGTTGTCGGGCCTCCACGAGTGTTAGCAGATCTACCTAGGAATCTATTGATCACATTTGAAGAAAACTTGACTTTTCTCCCTCACATAAACAAATCGGTAATCATCAAAATTCCTATCCCCACAACCATTTGAGATTGACAATAAACTCTCTTACCAAAGTTTCATACCGCTTGAGAGTTTCTCCACTGCTTTCTGGCCCCGCCTCCTTAATCGATTTACAACTTTACACCCGAGCACTTATTCAACTCCTCCAAAGCAATCCTTCAAGCAAACATACTTCCATCTCAAAGATTCTCGGATGATGGAATGAGATGTTGTCATGGCCACTGCACCATGGGCGTTTCCCAAGATTTGCCTTCTTCCTTGGATGGATGTCATGACATTCATTTCAACATCAAACTGTAATCTTGATCCGACCAAGATCTGCATTTTTCTTTTCTTTACAATTGGTGTCCTCTTGGGTCCGGAGCCACCACCAACAGTTTTTGCTCTACATTTTTGTAGAGGGTTCAACCTTGGTCCTTTCTCACCTTAGAAACATTTACATCAACCTTTCTTTAACAAGGCTCGTGATCTGCTTTCCTTTCTTCTCATCATCCCTTTGCAATGCTAGGATTAACATGGCAATGAGGTCATTGTCAGAATACTTCATCCAGTCTATGACGGGGTTTCATCCAATTTTAATCTTGAACAGACTTTTCAAGATTATCATCAATTTCTCCGGAGTCTCTTCTAGGATACTATCGAGATATAGTCGCCAGGAGTTTCATCCGAAATACACTTAGTGGAGATTCCTCAAGAACATCATCGAAATCACATCTTCATTATTCTTGATAGGAGAAGTATGATCACTGGATGTCTTGACATCCTCTGTGACATTGGATCCACTAAGCTAGGCTAGCAGACTTTTCATTTAGAGGACTGAAACTCCGGCACATATTGATTCTCATTTAGGATACTCATCACTATCCTAGCTATTGCTACATGCGCAGACCTAGACTCCTCTCGGGTTCACTTTTTCGGGGAACGTAAAGATGATGGAACAGAGGTCTTACCAGAGGGGATGTTGTGATCTTCTTGCATTTCAGCCAATTTCTTAACTTTTTCTGGATCAAGAGCTATCATGCAAGAATGGAGTAACCTTCAAGGCTTCAAATTGCATGGATTCAACATTTTCCCGACTTCACCATGGAGGGAGATGGAGAGCCCGTCTTTTGGGATGATGACGAGGATGAAGACATTTTCACTGGTTGTTGAGAGACCGAGAGCGAAAATGGCAAGGATTTCGTAGTCTTTTAGATGAAGAAAAGTGATACTACTTTGAAGGAGAAACTTTATATGTGGAGTCTCTTCCTATTCTTGGACTTTTAAAATGAGGATGAAAATACTTAAATAACCCACTTATGAGTAATTGAAAAACAAGTCCATTTTATCCCTTGTTGTAAGCACGTAATTGCTACAACTCCTCATATTGACACAATCCCAATTTGTCCCTTAAAGTCTTAAGTGACTAACCTCAAGAACTTTTGTAACAATGTCACAAAGACAAAGTCATGACATCCTCCGATGACATTGTATTCAATCAAAGATCTGCTTCATCCGGATCATTCGAGAACAATTGCTACCAAATGCTATGTGATCAACTTTAACCTTGTATAGGTTAGATAGTTTTGTTTCTTCGATCCAAAACATTAGACTGCTTAAGCAGAAACATCCATCAATGGACTTTTACTCAAGCTTTGAGCAACCCTTTCCAATTGGATTTCTTGGACGCTCAAATGTGGATAGGTAAGAGTCCTAGAGTAATCGCCATTATTCAAAGGTAAGCTTGACACACCTTGCATACTTGTCTGTGAAGGAAGTGTTGAGCCTTCCATCAATGTGTCCGACATTCCTTCGATACTATGCTATTGACATAGATGGATGCCACCATGACCTTTTCCTCTCGATTGAAAGAGTTTCATTCAGACTCCTCCTCATGTATCCTTTGACAATAAGACAATTGGTTATCCTTTCATGATCCTAGTACTTTGCTTCAATTTTACAAGTGGTCGATGTCTAGACATTGAGAGTGACATTCGACTCCCTGCTCAAATTTCATACTTATCACTTTGTCATGAACAATCTTGGTATCCTTCCGACCCTATGGAACTAAACCTCTTCATTCCTCCGAGGTGTGGATGACCAGATACTTGCTGCCACAACTCTACTTCTCTTCATCTGTGGAACTCATAGAGGATGAGTGGTGCTTCGTGATTCCCACTTGTAGCGGTTGTCCTTTGATCCTGACTTCCATCATCACTACTTAATCACCATTGATTACAAGACATTGAATTAGTGAAGTGACTGTGAATCCCATATCACATAGTGACTTATGCTAATGAGATTTGCGTCAAACTTTACAAGCAATACTCCATTTAGGCTTGGAACCTGCACTTTGAGTTTCCAATACCTTTGATTTCTCCTTTGGCTCCATCTCCAAAGGTAACACAGCTGGTAGAGTGATGCTTAACATTATTGAGAAGCTTCTTGTCTCCAGTCATGTGATTAGAACAACCACTGTCAAAGTACCAATCTTGCTTGATAGACATACTAAGGGAAATGTTAGCTAACAGAGCAACAGTCTTCTCCTTCCACTGTTGAGAGTATGATACCCTGTTGGTTTTAGGCTTCACATAAGACCCTTGATTAGGATATCCATGTAGCCTGTAGCAAAAGGATTTTATGTGACCAAACCTTCCACAATAATGACATCTCCATCTTTGAAACCTTTTGTTCATGTTCCTATGATTTTGATGTTGCACCCAATGTTGTGACATCTGTTTTGACATTGGTCCATTAGGTCTGTTCTTCCTTTTGTTATTAACAATCCTCTTTGTCTCCACATATCCTGAGGCAGACCTAATCCTTGACTTGTGGTATGACATCTTCTTTGTCATTGACTTCCCAGGTTTGTTCCATTCCTGGTTATTAACAACCTCTTTGCAAAATATACCCCGAGCCGTATTATTTCCTGCTTTGGGTTGTGACACCTGCTTTGACATTGTTTTCCTATGTCTATTCTTCTTGATGTCATCAATGTGTTGCTTTTCACCACATATCCTAGACCATGCTTATTTCCAAAGATTTTGTCCAAGTCAAGAATTTCTTCCAACTTATCGGCCCATTGGTCAAGATTTTGACAAATTTAGTCATCCGATCAAGCTTGGAATTTAACACTACAATTTCACTGTTGAGATGACTTATAGTGACCGTGATTCTCCTCTTCTCAGCCCCCCACATTGTCCGCCTCCAACTTCTCAATCACTTTTCTGCTTTTCATTCTCACGACATACTTCACCACTGATACACAGCTTCTTGTAAGTATAAGTTCTTCAAAGGTCACTTCCTCATCACTAGAGTCATTATCTAATTACATCTTCCGTAAGGTGCAAGACAAGTTTAATGCTTCTTCCCTCGATCACTCGACCACTATCGACAAGTGATTGCCATCCTTTCCTTTGTTTCTTTAAAAGGTGGGACATTCACCTAACATGACCATATCCTTCACATTCATGACATTGACCTCCGCTTTGACTTTTTCTTGACGGATCTTCACGGAATCATAAGATCTGCCGATATCGATGCAATGTCCGACATGACCTTGACTTTGGATCAATTCTCCGATCTTTGTTGAACTGCCTTCCAAGCATGGCTATAGCTTCGTATATCTTCTCCTCATCTTCCTCCTTGCATCCCTCTTCGAATTGGATACAAGTGTTATGCTCTTGTTCTTCTGTCAACAGCTTCACCGATTCCCATCTCAAAAGTCATAAGAGATCCCATCGTTCTTCAACCTTCAAGGTGTGATGTCCCGAGCCTCCTATTGCGTTGACTTTCATTGCAAATCTTTAGGCAAGGATCCGAGAATCTTTCTCACCACCTCTCTTCCGACATCTTTTCACCAAGTGCTCCCCGAGCATTGGTATCCAAAATATTCATGAAATTCATGAATATTCTCATCTTCCTTCATCTTCAAATTCTCAAATTTGGTAGTGAGCATCCGAGTCTTGACATCTTCACCTTAGATGTTCCTCATGAGTAGTTTTGAGGGTGTCCCAAACATCCTTGGCCGCTTCACATTGATGAACCAATCAAGATATTTCAATACCATTAAATAGAGCATTCAATGCTTTAGAGTTTCCCAGCGCCTCCTCTTCCCTTTGCTCCATTCCTCCTCGTGTTTCAAGACAAGAGACCCATCTTTCTCAACCTTGGTTGGATGTTTCCATCCTTTATCGCAGCCTCCAAGCCTTGATATCCACCGATCTTAAGAAGGCAACCACGAGGCTTCCAAAGATTATAATTAGACCCATCCAGGTGGTCTACCTCAAACCCGCTTTATCCATTATGCCGTAAACTATTCTCCTAGATCTCACCCTTAAAAGGTGGTGCCCGCCCGATGCCAATTGAAATCGCGCAGATACTTGATGTCACAGAATGTTATGACACAAGATTCGATAATCGTGTTAGCAATTCACAAAGAATACAGTAAAAGAATAACACAATAAGTTGTTCACCCATTCGGTTCAACAAACCTACATCCGGGGCTACCAAGCCAGTGGAGAAAGTTCACTATTAGCAGATCAATTAAGACCCTACAACCAACACACCATTGACAGCCTTCTCACTTAATCACTACCCAATGACCCTTTTACCTAAGTCCTACTTAGATATGAGTTCCTACTACTCCCTCAATCACCGCAGTTGATATCAACCTATTGACTAATTAAATTGTGAAGACACTTCAATAAAATATCTTGATCTTGCTTCAAAGCTTCAATCAAGAGACAAACACTCGTGCTTTAAAGCTTTGAGTGATAAACTACCCTTACAAAGAAATCCTAGTCCAATGCACTTATCAATTGATAGTTGCTTGGCTCACAAGAGAAACTAGAATTACACAATACCAACTGCTACAAATCCTAACAAGACACAAACAAAAGCCTTCAATGTCTTCAATGAAATCCAGAGGTTGTAGAGTAAGGGTTGAATTCTTTATATAGAAGCAAATTCAATCTTCGGGCTTCCATAAAGATACCTAGGGTTTACTTAATTTTCCTAAAACATGGTTTGTTCAACAACCAATTTAGGTTTAATTAAGATTAACCTAGCAGCCACGTGAGCATGCTTTCTAACAAAAACATAAATAAAATGCTCAACAAACTTCGAAAATCTCAAGAAAACCGATTCGCAAGTAATGTCACATCGAATGTCATAACATCCGTTATGACATCGATCGCTTTCGCAGTAATTTCCATTTTAGCTTCCCTGCTCGAAATGTATTTTACCATCCTTGTCCAAAGAGGATTTATCTTCAATCTCGAATGTCATGACATCTATCAAGACATTTCTAAATCCTAGTTTTACCAAAATTGATGCCAACTTAAAACACTAACACTATCCTTTGTTTCATGTTTGTCACTCATTAGCAGAGGAGTTCGAAGTTGTTCATGTGGCACACCTATAAGTGTGCGCACATATATTAGTCAAATATATTTATTTATTTTGGTTGTCCTCCAGTAAATTTTGAAGACCACAACTCATGAACATTTAAATTCCTATCATGAAATAAAGTTGGGCTGCATGTTTTTATGGAAAGAAACATGCAAAAGATGGTGGCAATGACACGTATGTGTAGTTTCTAGAAGTCAAATGCAAAAACATGGTAAGATATAATGAATAATGCCAAAATAAACAAGGAGTACAACATTTTAGACATAAAGATTCAAGGGGGTTGCCTTTGTCTTTGCAAACATTTCAGTTCTAGTTTGGGGTTTAATTAACTGTAAGAGTAAGCAATACACATTCAAAGTTTTATGTAAAAGGATGTTTTATTTAGCTACTTTATAAGAAACTATGAACTAAATTCTAATAAGAGAAAACACAAAGTTTTATCTAATACATACAAAACACTAATTTTGTTGTTAATTTTCCCATACTGGAATTTTAAAAATTTTAAATATAATTTATAAATTCATTGGATAAACAAACTTATTATTAACAAATTTTTAAATAATGCAAACTAACAAAAATTGTAAGTATAATTATTATCTCTTCTTTCATGTTTGTCACTCATTAATAGAGGAGTCCCGAGTGTTCATGTGACACACCTACTAGTGGTATATATTAGTCAAAATATATTTATTTATTTTGGTTGTCCTCCAAAGAAATTTTGAAGGCCACAACCCATGAACATGAAAATTCCTATCATGAAATGAAGGCTGCATGTTTTATTGAAAGAAACATGCAAAAAGTTGGTGGTCATTGCATGGAGAGTTTGTAGAAGTCAAATGCAAAAACATGGTAAGATATGATGAATAATGACAAAATAAACAAGGAGTACAACATTTTAGACTTAATGATTCAAGGGGGTTTGCCTTTGTGTTTGTAATCATTTCAATTATGGTTTTTGGTTTAAATAATATAAGAGTAAGCAAATACACATTCAAACTTTTATGTAAAAGGATGTTTTACTTAGCTTCTTTATAAGAAACTATGAACTAAATTCTATTAAGAGAAAATACAAAGTTTTATCTATTATATACAAAACACTAATTTTGTTGTTAATTTTCTCGTAATGGAATTTTTAAAATTTCAATTATAATTTATAAATTCATTGGATAAACAAACTTATTATTAACAAATTTTTAAATAATGCAAACTAACCAAAATTTTTACTATAATTATTATCTCTTATTTCATGTTTGTCACTCATTAACAGAGGAGTCCTGAAGGTGTTCGCGCTGACACATCTACTATATGTAAATGTGCGCGCACGTATTAGTCAAAATATATTTATTTATTTTGGTTGTCTTGCTGTAAAGTTTGAAGGCCACAACCCATGAACACGGAGAGTCGTATCATGAAATGAAGTAGAGCTACATGTTTTTATGGAAAGAAACATGCAAAAACTTGGTGGTCACTGCATGGAGAGTTTGTAGAAGTGAAATGCAAAAACATGGCAAGATAAAATAAATAATTACAAAATCAACAAGGAGTGGAACATTTTAGACATGAAGATTCAAGGGGTTGCCTTTGTCTTTGTAAACATTTCAGTTCTAGTTTGGGGTTTAAATAACTGTAAGAGTAAGCAATACACATTCAAACTTTTATGTAAAAGGATTTTTTAATTAGATGCTTGATAAGAAACTATAAACTAAATTCTAATAAGAGAAAACACAAAGTTTTATCTAATGTAAACAAAACACTAATTTTGTATTTAATTTCCCCATATTGAAATTTTGAAAATTTTAAATATAATTTATAAATTCATTAAATAAACAAAATTATTATTATCAAACATATTATTAACTAATTTTTATATAATGCAAACTAACAAAAAATATAAGTATAATTACTATCCTTTGTTGTTCCAATGAATTTATAAATTATATTTGAAATTTTAAAAATTCCATTACGAGAATATTAACAACAAAATTAGTGTTTTGTATATATTAGATAAAACTTTGTATTTTCTCTTATTAGAATTTAGTTCATAGTTTCTTATAAAGAAGCTAAGTAAAACATCCTTTTACATAAAAGTTTGAATGTGTATTTGCTTACTCTTATATTATTTAAACCAAAAACCATAATTAAAATGATCACAAACACAAAGGCAAACCCCCTTGAAACATTAAGTCTAAAATGTTGTACTCGTTGTTTATTTTGTCATTATTCATTATATCTTATCATGCTTTTGCATTTGACTTCTACAAACTCTCCATGTAGGATCATCAACCTTTGCATGTTTCTTCACAAAACATGCAGCCAATCATTTCATGATAGAATTTTCATGTTCATGGGTTGTAATTTGGAGGACAACCAAAATAATATATATTTTGACTAATATATGCACGCACCAGTAGGTGTCATGAACACCCCGCAGACTCTCTATTAATGAGTGAGAAACATGAAAGAGATAATAATTATGCTTACAATTTTTGTTAGTTTGCATTATTTAAAATTTGTTAATAATAAGTTTGTTTATCCAATGAATTTATAAATTATATTTAAAATCTTAAAATTCCATTATGGAAAATTGACAACAAAATTAGTGTTTTGTATATATTAGATAAAACTTGTATTTTCTTCATTAGAATTTAGTTCATAGTTTCTTATAAAGTAGCTAAATAAAACATCCTTTTAAAACTTTGAATGTGTATTGCTATTTCAAGATTTAAACCAAATTAGAACTAAAATGTTTACAAAGACTAAGACAACCCCCTTGAATCTTTATGTCTAAAATGTTCCATCCTTGTTGAACCCCACTGCATGGAGAGTTTGTAGAAGTCAAATGCAAAAACATGGCAAGATAAAATAAATAATGACAAAATCAACAAGGTGTGGAACATTTTAGACATCAAGATTCAAGGGGGTTGCCTCTTTCTTTGTAAACATTTCAGTTCTAGTTTGGGGTTTAAATAACTGTAAGAGTAAGCAATACACATTCAAACTTTTATGTAAAGGGATTTTTTAATTAGCTTGCTTTATAAGAAACTATAAACTAAATTCTAATAAGAGAAAACACAAAGTTTTATGTAATGTAAACAAAACACTAATTTTGTAGTTAATTTCCCCATATTGAAATTTTGAAAATTTCAAATATAATTTATAAATTCATTAAATAAACAAACTTATTATTAACAAATTTTTATATAATGCAAACTAACAAAAAATATAAGTATAATTATTATCCTTTGTTTCATGTTTGTCACTCATTAGCAGAGGAGTTCTGAAGGCTGTTCGCGGTGGCACACCTATAAGTGTGCGCGCATATATTAGTCAAATATATTTATTTATTTTGGTTGTCCTCCAGTAAATTTTGAAGACCACAACTCATGAATATTTAAATTCCTATCATGAAATAAAGTTGGGCTTCATGTTTTTATGGAAAGAAACATGCAAAAAGTTGGTGGCCACTGCATAGGTAGTTTCTAGAAGTCAAATGCAAAAACATGGTAAGATATAATGAATAATAACAAAATAAACAAGGAGTACAATGTGACACCCCAAATAATTCGATAATTAAATAATTATGATTTTGAATTATTAATTTAATTGAGAATATAATTTATTAATATATTGGAATTATTGAGATAATTATGGAATTATTAGAGGTGTGTTGAGTAAAGTGAGGGTGTGAGGAGTAAAAGACTCTACTCACATTATTTAATTCATTTTATTTATGTCAGAGGAATAAAAGGAATTAAAATAAGGAAAAGAGGAAAAAGGAGTTATTTTGGAGAAAACATAGATACGTGAAGTTGAGAAGAGGGAGGAAGGAAGAAAACCTAAAGTGTCAGAATTCGAAGAACCCACAAGGTAAGGGGTGATTTTGATTAGTTAATTCATATTATCGGTTTAGATATTCAATGGTATGGATCGTAGTATGTTAGAAATCTCGGTTTAGAGTTTCTAGGGTTCCGTAGGATTATCCCTATTGTGTCGGATTATAGATTGAAAACAATTATAGTGTCTTGATGAATAGAAATGATGGAATATTGTGGTTTGATGTTATAATGGTTCAAAATAGATGTATTTTGGTGTTTCTCATATAGCAATATGGGTATGTTTGGGTTTGGTGGAAAATGAATGAATGTCAAAAGTGCGTAATTTGGCTCAGAACACGTAGGAACCGGTTCCTGGGGAGGAACCTGTTCCACTTTGAAAAATTTAAAAACTTGAAAATTGCACTCAGAACCGTTCTGTATGGGTAGGAACCGGGTTCCCATACAACTTTCCAGAGGCGAGTTTTTGAAACTTTTCAGGAACCGGTTCCTGTATGTATAGGAACCGGTTCTTTATTTTTGAAAATGTCAAACTTTGAAAATTCATAACTTTCAAACCGTAAGTCCGTTTTAAGCGCCGTTTTGGACGTTATTTATTAAATTTAATGCTCTATTTTATAAAATGAAAAGAATTTCCAAAACTTGAAATTATTTTGAAAATGAGCCGAATTCTGAAATTGGTGATTATTGACTGACGCATATTGATGTATGTGTAGCAGGGAACCTGAGGTGATGAATGTATTGGTATTGTGTGGATGTAAAGCATGTTATGCTGCTGTTAATTGTATGCATGATGGTTGAAATATCATGTTGTTGGTTTGATTCAATTATGATAAGTTGATGTATTTCATAGACCGATTTGATGTTGCATGCTAGTGATGTGCGCATATGCATTGTTTTGGTGAAGTTAATTCCCATTGTGCGGAATTTGACTTGGATTGCCGATAACCGATACCCGAGAGGATGGGTGGTTAGGCTGATTTGTGTCCGGTGTTTATGGACGAATCGATGGTTACCGATCCGTTGATGATGGATCAAGGTGACTTGATCACGTGTTGGTACCACATGCATTGTGTCCGTGATTTGTGTTTGCATGGGATTGTAACATGTTAGGATGTCTTCCAAAGGTTGCAATTCTTTTGTTGTCTATTGATTATGCATAATGACTTGTAGGATTGTGATTGTGTTGAATTTGAATTTATGCTAAGTGGGTGAAATAATATGCTTGTGATATATTGTTGATTGAAAAGCTTATAATGTGTTTTAATTATGAGAAGTCTCACCCTTACTTTAACAATTTCAGATTAAAGTTAGAAGCTGAGGAGTTGGTGAGGATGGCTCTAGAGCTTGTCTTTTAAGTCCGCGTGTCAGTGTCATGCTCTGATTAGGTTGTAACACTGGGGAACGTTTAGTTGAGGATTTAGTTTTATTCAATTGTTTTTTGGATCTCCTTGAGAATAATTATGGTTTAACCGCTTTGTTTTGGTATTTTCCGCTGTGTAAGACATGGTCTTAAACTGATTGAATTAGTTGGAATAATGATCCTCAGTGTAGCATGGCTACTATTTATTTGGAGGTTTTATTTTATTTATGAATTATGGCATCCCTGTTCCGTGTTAACTCTGATGAATTATGACTTTAATCGTCGATATAATTAATATTATTCGAGGTATTTCAGAAGGGGTGTTACAATAGTGGTATCAGAGCATAGTCGGTCTTGTCTTGTGTCGTTATCCCTTTTAGTATGCGACTAGTGTAAGATGACACTGTCGATACTTGTGTGCTGATGAGGTTGTTTTGTAATGTTACAGAACAATGGCGGGAAGAGGTAACGGAAGGAATGATGATGCTATTGCTGAGGCTTTTGGAATGTTGGAGTGCTCGAGGAACCAAGCAGGAGTCGTGTTTGGTGATGATGCATAATTGGGGAATTTTCGAGGAATAATCCTCCATTGTTCAAAGGTGCACATGATCCCAAGGTGCTCAAGTGGTTGAAGGAGATCGAGAGGATCTTCGAGTGATTGATCTTCAAGGGTCAAGGTGAGGCTGGACTCACATAAGCGAGGAAGTCATGACCGTGGGTTGCTACCGTAATCGAATCGAAGAATATGGTATTGCATTGACTTGGTTCGGAGAGCTTTTCGAGGAGGTACTTTCCGAGGACATCGAGGCAAGAAGGAGATTGAGTTTCGAACTCGCAGGTAACAGGATCGGAGTATGCTCAAGTTTATCGAGAAGGAAGTATTATGCTCACTATACTAACGATGCGATGGAGAATTTTCCAAATGTATCAAGTTTGAGAATGGTCTTCATGATGAGATTAAGCAAGGTATTCGTATCGTATCCAAGATTTTCCGATCCGTTGATCGCAGGGATTCTAGAGGAGGATCTTGCTAACACTAAGTCGAATGCTCGGGGTATGTTGATAGAAAGGTAAGCAAAGATGGATCGTGGTAAGCCTTATGATAGGAGTAATCGAGATCCGGTTGGAAGAAATGTGGAGGAGATTCGGTTCTTCCATTAAGTGCTACAAGTGGTGAGACAGGCATCGTATGGTGGATGTAAGAGTAATGATGAAGTGTTTCAAGTGTGGGAAACTCGGCCATGTGGCCAATGATTGCAGAGTGAGAGTGGTGACTTGTTACAACTGTGGTGAAGAAGGTCATACTCGTTCTCAGTGCACAAAACCCAAGAAAGAGCAAGTTGGTGGTAAAGTGTTTGCATTGTCTGGATCAGAGACTAAACCAGATGATCGGCTGATTAAAGGTACATGTTTTATTAATGACACACCTTTGGTTGCGATTATTGATACTGGAGCTACGCATTCTTTTATTGCTTTGGATTGTGCTAAAAGATTGAATTTGGAAATTTCTAATATGGATGGAAGTATGGTTATTGATACCCCGTCAGATACTTCATACGCTTGTAGGAATTGTCCTATTGTGATTTTTGGTAGGGTTTCGTATGGATTTAGTGTGCCTACCGTTAGAACAACTTGATATCATCCTTGGAATGAACTGGTTGGAATTCAACCAGGTTCATATCAACTGTTTTGCAAAGACGGTTATTTTTCCTGAAGAGGTTGGTGTTGAAGATGCGACTATAAATGATGAACCTAGCTGAAAGATGGTGTTGTGGTGTTTATGTTGTATTCTGCGATAGAAGCGGAGGGAAAAGCAAAGAGTGATGGATTGCCAGTGGTGAATGAATTTCCAGAGGTGTTTCCAGAAGACGTTAGTGAATTGCCACCTGAGAGAGAGGTCGAATTTACTATAGATTTGATTCGGAACTAATCCGTGTCGATGGCGCCTTATCGCATGTCGGCATCTCGTTAATGAATCAAGAAGCTTGGAGGAGTTACTCGAGAAGAAGTTCATTCATCCTGCCGGGGTGCTCCGGTGTTGTTGGTTAACAAGAAAGAAGGCTCGATGAGACTATGTGTTGATTACAGACAGCTGAATAAAGTTACAATCAAAAATCGGTATCCTTTGCCGAGGATTGATGATTTGATGGATCAACTCGTTGGAGCTTGTGTATTTAGTAAGATTGATCGAGATCCGGATATCATCGATTCGTGTGAAGTCGGAGGATATTCTCCGCATTTAGAACGAGGTATGGGCATTATGAATATTCGTTATGTCGCTGGAGTTACTAATGCACCGGTGTTTTCATGGAGTATATGAACAGGATATTTCATCCGTATCTTGACAAGTTCGTAGTAGTGTTCATTGATGATATTCTAATTTATCGAAAAGTGATGAAGAGCATGCAACATCTCGTGGTTGTATTGGAATTGTTGAGAGAAGAAGCTTTATGCGAAGTTGTCCAATTGTGAATTCGTTAATGAAGTAAGTTTTCTTGGCCATGTAATTTCCAAGAATTGAATTGTTGTGGATCCTGGTAGAAGCGATCTCGGAAGCGCCAAGAATGCTTCCGAGATCCGTAGTTTTCGGTCTTGCGGTTATTACCTAAGTTTATTGAAGGATTTTCCAAACTAGCATTGTCGTTGACTAAGTTGACCAGAAGGGCCGATATTTGTTTGGGATGTTGAATGAGAAAGGATTTCAAGAGTGAAGAGGAGGTTGACAAGTGTCGATCTTGATTTTGCCAAACCGACTAAGTCTTTGTTGTGTATTGTGACGCATCATTAATGGGATTAGGTGGTGTATTGATGCAAGATAAGGTGTTGTGGCTTATGCTTCGAGACAATTGAAAGTGCATGAAAGGAATTATCCGACTCATGATCTAGAGTTGGCAGCTGTGGTATTTGTTTTGAAGTTGTGGAGGCATTATTTATATGGTTCTCGGTTTGAGGTATTCAGTGATCATAAGAGCCTGAAGTATCTCTTTGATCAGAAAGAGTTGAACATGAGGCAGAGAAGATGGTTAGAATTCCTAAAGGATTATGATTTCGGTTTGAATTACCATCCTGGTAAGGCAAACGTTGTTGCAGATGCTTTGAGTAGGAAGTCCTTGCATATGTCGATGTTAATGGTCCGTGAGTTAGATTTGGTTGATTCGAGATTTAAGTTTGGTTTGTGAAACTACCGTAATAGTGTGTGGGTATGTTGAAGTCGACTAGTGGTATTCGGAAGAGATTAGAAATGGACAGAAGTCTGATATTGGATTAGTTGATAAGTTGACATTAATCAACCAAGGTCAAGGAGGTGAGTTCAGAATTGATGAGAATGGAGTTATGAGATTTGGTGATCGGGTGTGTGTTCCGGATGTTGCCGAGATTAGAAAGAGTATTTTGGAAGAAGGACATCGTAGCGGGTTCAGTATTCATCCCGGTGCTACTAAAATGTACCATGATTTGAAGCAGTTGTTTTGGTGGTCGGGAATGAAAAAGGAAATTGTTGAGTTTGTGTATGCTTGTTTGGTTTGTCAGAAGTCGAAAATCGAGCATCAGAAACCGTCAGGATTGGTGGAGCCGTTGTTTGTTCTGGAATGGAAATGGGATGGAATCTCTATAGATTTTGTGTCTGGTTTGCCAAGGACAGCGAAGAATTGTGATTCTATCTGGGTTATTGTGGATCGGTTGACAAAATTTGCTCACTTTATTCCGATAAGGATGGATTATCCGATGGAGAGGTTGGCAGAATTGTATGTTGAAAAGATTGTGAGTCTACATGGTATTCCTTCTAGTATTGTGTCGGATCGAGATCCGAGGTTTACATCTAAGTTCTGGACGGGATTGCAAGAAGCTTTGGGTACTAAGTTGCGTTTGAGTTCCGCTTATCATCCACAGACAGATGGTCAGACGGAAAGAACGATTCAGTCGTTAGAAGATTTGCTGAGAGCTTGTGTGTTAGAGAAGGGTGGAGCTTGGGATAGTTATCTACCATTGATTGAGTTTACCTACAACAATAGCTTTCACTCGAACATTGGTATGGCTCTGTTTGAAGCATTGTATGGTAGAAGGTGTCGGACACCGTTGTGTTGGTATGAATCTGGAGAAAGTGCGGTGATTGGACCAGAGATTGTTCAACAAACTTCGGAAAAGATTAGGATGATTCAGGAGAAGATGAGGACTTCTCAGAGTCGTCAGAAAAGTTATCACGATAAGAGAAGGAAAGATCTTGAGTTTAGCGAAGGAGAACATGTTTTTATGCGAGTTACTCCGATGACTGGTATTGGTCGAGCTTTGAAGTCAAAGAAGTTGACTCCACGTTTTATTGGTCCGTTTTCATATTACCAAGAGGATTGGGAAGGTTGCGTATCAGATTGCTTTGCCGCCGTCACTTGCAAATTTGCAAGACGTTTTTCATGTATCACAGCTAAGGAAGTACAATGCTAATCCGTTTCACGAGATTCGGATAGATGATATACAGGTACGAGAGAATTTGACTGTGGAAGCGGTACCTGCGAGAATTGAGGATCGGAAGTTGAAACAGTTGCGAGGCAAAGAGATCGCGTTGGTAAGAGTGGCTTGGGGAGGACCGGCAGATGGGAATGTCACTTGGGAGCTGGAGAGTCAGATGAAGGACTCGTATCCCGAACTATTCGTCTGAGGTATGTTTTCGAGGACGAAAATCTTTTAGTTGGAGAGAGTTGTGACACCCCAAATAATTCGATAATTAAATAATTATGATTTTTAATTATTAATTTAATTGAGAATATAATTTATTAATATATTGGAATTATTGGGATAATTATGGAATTATTAGAGGTGTGTTGAGTAAAGTGAGGGTGTGAGGAGTAAAAGACTCTACTCACATTATTTAATTCATTTTATTTATGTTAGAGGAATAAAAGGAAATAAAATAAGGAAAAGAGGAAAAAGGAGTTATTTTGGAGAAAACACAGATACGTGAAGTTGAGAAGAGGAAGAGGAAGGAAGAAAACCTAAAGTGTCAAAATTCAAAGAACCCACAAGGTAAGGGGTGATTTTGATTAGTTAATTCATATTATCGGTTTAGATATTCAATGGTATGGATCGTAGTATGTTAGGAATCCCGGTTTAGAGTTTCTAGGGTTCCGTAGGATTATCCCTATTGTGTCGGATTATAGATTGAAAATAATTAGAGTGTCATTTGATGAATAGAAATGATGGAATATTGTGGTTTGATGTTATAATGGTGCAAAATAGATGTATTTTGGTGTTTCTCATATAGCAATTCGTATAGGTATGTTTGGGTTTGGTGGAAAATGAATGAATGCTATCAAAAGTGCAGAATTTGGCTTTGCAACACGTAGGAACTGGTTCCCAGTGGGGAGGAACCGAGTTCCACTTTGAAAAATTTGTAAAAACTTGAAAATTGCACTCAGAGGAACCGGTTCCTGTATGGGTAGGAACCGGGGTTCCCATACAATTTTCCAGAGGCGAGTTTTTGAAACTTTTCAGGAACCGGTTCCTGTATGTGTAGGAACCGGGTTCTGCTTTATTTTTTTTGAAAAATGACAAACTTTGAAAATTCATAACTTTCAAACCGTAAGTCCGTTTTGAGCGCCGGTTTGAACGTTATTTCTTAAATTTAATGCTCTATTTTATAAAATGAAAAGAATTTCCAAAACTTGAAATTATTTTGAAAATGAGCCGAATTCCGAAATAGGTGATTATTGACTGACGCATATTGATGTATATGTAGCAGGGAACCTGAGGTGATGAATGTATTGGTATTGTGTGGATGTAAAGCATGTTATGCTACTGTTAATTGTATGCATGATGGTTGAAATATCATGTTGTTGGTTTGATTCAATTATGATAAGTTGATGTATTTCATAGACTGATTTGATGTTGCATGCTAGTGATGTGCGTGCATATGCATTGTTTTGGTGAAGTTAATTCCCATTGTGTGGAATTTGACTTAGATTGCCGATAACCGATACCCGAGTGAGGATGGGTGGTTAGGCTGGATTCGTGTCCGGGTGTTTATGGACGAATCGATGGTTACTGTATCCGGTTGATGATGGATTCGTGTTGGGTGACTTGGTCACGTGTTGGTACCACATGCATTGTGTCTGCATTTGTGTTTGCATGGGATTGTAACATGTTAGGATGTCTTCCAGTGTTGCAATTCTTTTGTTGTCTATTGATTATGCATAATGACTTGTAGGATTGTGATTGTGTGTTGAATTTGAATTTATGCTAAGTGGGTGAAATAAATGCTTGTGATATATTGTTGATTGAAAAGCTTATAATGTGTTTTAATTATGAGAAGTCTCACCCTTACTTTAACAATTTCAGATTAAAGTTAGAAGCTGAGGAGTTGGTGAAGATGGCTCTAGAGCTTGTCTTTTAAGTCCGCGTGTCAGTGTCATGCTCTGATTAGGTTGTAACACTGGGGAACTTTAGTTGAGGATTTAGTTTTATTCAATTGTTTCTTTGGATCTCCTTGAGAATAATTATGGTTTAATCAGTTTTGTTTTTGGTATTTTCTGATGTGTAAGACATGGTCTTAAACTGATTGAATTAGTTGGAATAATGATCCTCAGTGTAGCATGGCTACTTTTTATTTGGAGGTTTTATTTTATTTATTAATTGTGGCATCCTTGTTCCGTGTTAACTCTGATGAATTATGACTTTAATCGTCGATATAATTAATATTATTCGGGGTGTTACATACAACATTTTAGACATAATGATTCAAGGGAATTTGCCTTTGTGTTTATGATCATTTCAATTCTGGTTTTTGGTTTAAATAATATAAGAGTAAGCAAATATACATTCAAACTTTTATGTAAAAGGATGTTTTACTTAGCTGCTTTATAAGAAACTATGAATTAAATTCTAATAAGAGAAAATACAAAGTTTTATCTATTATATACAAAAAAACTAATTTTGTTGTTAATTTTCTCATACTTGAATTTTTAAAATTTCAAATATAATTTATAAATTCATTGGATAAACAAACTTATTATTAACAAATTTTTAAATAATGCAAACTAACAAAAATTGTAAGTATAATTATTATCTCTTCTTTCATGTTTGTCACTCATTAATAGAGGAGTCCTGAAGGGTGTTCGCGGTGACACACCTACTAGTGTGCGCGCATATATTAGTCAAAATATATTTATTTATTTTGGTTGTCTTCCAGTAAAGTTTGAAGGCCACAACCCATGAACACGGAAAGTCGTATCATGAAATGAAGTAGAGCTACATGTTTTTATGGAAAGAAACATGCAAAAACTTGGTGGTCACTGCATGGAGAGTTTGTAGAAGTGAAATGCAAAAACAAGGTAAGATATAATGAATAATGACAAAATAAACAAGGAGTACAACATTTTAGACTTAATGATTCAAGGGGGTTTGCCTTTGTGTTTGTGATCATTTCAATTCTGGTTTTTGGTTTAAATAATATAAGAGTAAGCAAATACACATTCAAACTTTTATGTAAAAGGATGTTTTACTTAGCTTCTTTATAAGAAACTATGAACTAAATTCTAATAAGAGAAAATACAAAGTTTTATCTAATATATACAAAACACTAATTTTGTTGTTAATTTTCTCGTACTGGAATTTTTAAATTTTCAAATATAATTTATAAATTCATTGGATAAACAAACTTATTATTAACAAATTTTTAAATAATGCAAACTAAAAAAAATTGTAAGTTTAATTATTATCTCTTATTTCATGTTTGTCACTCATTAGCAGAGGAGTCCTGAAGGGTTTTCGCGGTGACACACCTACTATCTGAAATGTGCACGCACGTATTAGTCAAAATATATTTATTTATTTTGGTTGTCTTCCAGTAAAGTTTGAAGGCCACAACCCATGAACACGGAAAGTCGTATTGTGACACCCCGATTTAATTCAACATTAAATAAGTGAGAATTAATTATTTAATTGATTTAAAGTCTTAAATATTTAATTCATCTGGATTAATTGGATCATTTAATGAGGGGAAGGCCTGGAGGTGTGCAGAGTAAATGGTGGGTGTAAGAGTAAATCACTCTACTAATTACTAGATATTGATTATTTATTTTATTGGAATATTAAAAGGAAATATAAAAGGAAAAGAAAGGAAAAAAGAGAAGGTTTTGGAGAAATCATTTCACATAGAGTTGGAGAAAGAAGAGAAAAGAGGAAAAGCCGACGCCGAGAGAAACCGAAGAATCATCGTGAGGTAAGGGGTGATTTTGTTTGATTAATATGTCTTATGGGTTTTGGGAACCGATGGGATGATTGGGTATGTTAGAAAATGGAATTATAGGTTTATAGCATGAAACCCTAAGTTGTGTCAGTGTATGGAGGAATTGATCAGTAGTGTGTCAGATGACTGATAGGAATGTGTAAATTATGTTGTTTGATGTTAAAATGGTGTAAAATGGCTTTAGATTAGTGTTCCCAATAATACAATTCGTGTTTGCAAGTTTGGAAATGGTTATGGATGCATAAAGCTGTCAAAAATGGCAAATTTTGCTGTTACAGGACGTGGAAACCGGTTCCCTGTGGGGAGGAACCGGGTTCCAGTTGTTAAAATTTCAAAATCTGGCATTTTTGTACATGGGAACCGGTTCCCTGTGGGGAGGAACCGGGTTCCCCATACAAAAATCCAGGGGGACTCATTTTTAAAACCTGGGAACCGGTTCCCTATGAGGAGGAACCGGGTTCCCCATACAATTTTCCAAGAGCGTGTTTTTCAAGGATTGTGGGAACCGGGTTCTCCCAATGAGGAACCGGTTACCACTGTGTATTTTTCCAAAATTTCTAAAACTTCAAAAATTTATATTTTCTAAACCGTAACTCCGATTCGAGTGCCGTTTTCGGCGTTATTTCTTAAATTTAAAACTCTACCTCTTGGAAAGGAAAAATATTATTTTCTCAAAAATTATTTTAAAAGAGCCGAGTTCCCGATTTTTTTGAAAGTATGGATTGAATTATGGATGATGGGTAATTAATACGAATGGTCAGTGTTACCGGATGAGAGCTAATGCATATCATGCTATATTGGATATTAATTATGATTTGAATGTGATATGTTGATGAATGGGCATTGTGTGAAATGTATTGATATTATGATTAGTGGAATGATGTGGCATGCTTTTATGATTGCATGCATAGACATTTGTTAATTGGTTCATTCCCATTGTGCGGAAGTGAGCTTGCAGAGCCAATAGACTTACCTGGTTGGAGGTAGTGAGGCTAGATTCTTGACCCAAGGGTGGTGGGCGAATCATGGATTACACTGTCTTTCCACGAGTAAACGGAGCAGTGGGTGAACGCGGTTCACGTTTGGTACCACATGCATAGAGTCTGCATTGCATATGGAATTGTAACATGTTAGGATGGTTTCCAGTGTTGCAATTGCCATTGTTTGATATATACATGATCATTGTGTGAACTGTTCTTTTTGTATTGTTTATGATCTTGTGTTTGGTTGATGAACTGATATGTTCGATTATTCTGTTGGATCTAAGAACGTATAATACATATTATATTGAATTGAAATCTCACCCTTACTTTAACCATTTCAGATCCGAAATGATTAGCCGTTTGGAGTTGGTGAGGATAACTCTCTAGATTCGAGTCAGTTCATTGGTCCGTGTGTCAGTGTCGTGCTCTGGTAGATGTAACACTGGGGAAACGATTGTTTGGAATGCTTTAATGGATATTTTAAATAGTTTTGAGTTATGTTGATTTAATATCCTGGAATGACTATTGATTGATATTCAGGATTAAATTATGTTTCATTTCCGCTGTTAAACATAATTTTGGGTATGATTTAATTGATGAATGTTCTTAAGAAAGCATGACGTTTGGTTAAATTTTATGATTTAAATTGTGACGCCTCTTAATTGTGGATAAACTCTGATTATTTAATTTTATAAAACGCGGGTATTTAGAAGGGGTGTTACAATAGTGGTATCAGAGCATAGTCGGTCTTGTCTTAGTGTCATTATCCCTTTTAGTATGCGACTAGTGTAAGTAACACTGTCGATACTTGTGTGTTGATGTAGATTGTTTTGTAATGTTACAGAACAATGGCTGGAAGAGGTAACGGAAGGAATGATGATGCTATAGCTGCGGCTTTGGGAATGTTAGCTGGAGTGCTCGGAGGGAATCAGCAGGGAGCTGCGATTGGTGCTGACAGACAATTGGGGAATTTTCAGAGGAATAATCCTCCATTGTTCAAGGGTGCACATGATCCCGAGGGTGCTCGGTGGTGAAGGAGATCGAGAGGATCTTGAGTGATTGATTGTCGAGGGGGAAGGTGAGATATGGTACTCACATGTTGGCGAGGAAGTCATGACCGTGGGTTGCTACCGGATCGAGTTGGAAGAAGATGGGATTGCATTGACTGGGGTGTGTTCGGAGAGCTTTTCGAGACGGTATTTTCTCAAGACATTCGGGTAAGAAAGAGATTGAATTTCGGAGCTCAGGCAACAAGTCGTGAGTGAGTATGCGACCAAGTTTCTTGAGTTAGCAAACTATTATGCTAATTATCCTAACGATGCGATGGAGAATTTTCCAAATGTATCAAGTTTGAGAATGGTGCGAGATGAGATCAAGCGGTATCGTATCGGATTAGAATGTTTCCGACTTGGTTGGTAGTAGGATTCGGAGGAAGATCTTACTAGTACTAAGGCGAATGCTCGAGTTATCCGACCGTAAGGGTAAGAGAGATGGATCGCGGTAAGCCTTATGATAGAGTAATCATAGATCCGGAGGTTGGAAGAAGCCTAGTGGGGAGACTCGGTTCTTCGGTTCTTCCGTAAAGTGCTAGATGTGGTGAATTGGGTCACCGAGCTCTTGAATGCAAGGGCGATGCGAGGAAGTGCAACAATTATGGGAGAGTTGGTCATTTAGCCGAGTGTAGATCCCAAGAATAACTTGTTACAACTGTGGCGAAGAAGGACACACCGTCCACGTGTACTAAGCCAAAGAAAGAGCGGTGGGAAAGTGTTCGCTGTCGATCGATGTTAATCCAGATGATCGGTTGATTAAAGGTACATGTTTTATTAATGGCATACCTTTAATTGCAATTATTGACACTGGAGCGATACATTCTTTTATTTCTTTGGACTGTGCTAAGAGATTGAATCTAGAAATTTCTAATTTGGATGGAAGTATGGTTATTGACACTCCTGCGTCGGGTTCAGTGACTACTTTGTATGTGTGTAGAAATTGTCCTATCGTTATTTTCGATAGAGGGTTCGGTATGGATTTAGTGTGCCTACCTTTAGAACAACTTGATATTATCCTTGAAATGAACTGGTTGGTCTTCAACCAGGTTCATATCAATTGTTTTGAGAAGACGGTTATATTTCCTGAGGTAGCCAAAGTTGAAGATGCGATCATGTCAGTTAAGCAGATAAACTCAGCTGTCAGAGATGGTGTTGTAGTGTTCATGTTATATTCTTCAACGGAAGTGAAAGGGAAGGCGAAGAGTGGTGAGTTACCTGTTGTGAACGAATTTCCAGAGGTGTTTCTAGAAGATGTTAATGAGTTACCACCTGAGAGAGAAGTGGAGTTTACTATAGATTTGATTCCTGGAACTAGTCCGGTGTCGATGGCGCCTTATCGCATGTTGGCATCTGAGTTGTCTGAACTGAAGAAACAGTTGGAAGAGTTATTGGAGAAGAAATTTATTCGCCTAGTGTTTTGTGGGTGCGTGTTGTTGGTTAAGAAGAAGGAAGGTACGATGAGGCGTGTGTTGACTACGGGTTGAATAAAGTGACGATCAAGAATCGGTATCCACTGCCGAGGATTGATGACTTGATGGATCAGTTGGTTGGAGCTTGTGTGTTTAGCAAGATTGATCTGAGATCTGGATATCATCAGATTCATGTTAAGGCGGAAGATATTCGAAGACCGTTTAGAACGAGGGGCATTATGAATATTCGTTATGCCATTTGGAGTTACTAATGCACCGTGTGTTTATGGAGTATATGAACAGGATATTTCATCCGTATCTTGACAAGTTTGTGGTGGTGTTTATTGACGACATTCGATCTATTCAAAGGATGATGAGGAGCATGCAAAGCATCTCGAGTTGTATTGGAATTATTGAAGGAAAAGAAACTTTATGCGAAATTGTCAAGTGTGAGTTTTGGTTAAGTGAGTTTTCTTGGCCATGTGATTTCCAAGAATGGTATTGTTGTTGATCCTACAAAAGTAGAAGCGGTATCTCGGGAAGTGCCAAGAATGTTTTGAGATTCGTAGTTTTCTTGGTCAGTTACTACGGAAGTTCATTGAGGATTTTCGAAGTTAGCTTTACCGTTGACAAAGTTCAAGTTTATTTGGGATGCGATTGTGAGAAAGGATTCCAAGAATTGAAGAGGAGGTTGACTAGTGCTCCGATTTTGATTTTGCCAAATCCGGAAGAATCTTTTGTGTGTGTGATGCGTCTTTGATGGGTTTAGGGGTGTTTTGATGCAAGATAAGGGGTTGTGGCTTATGCTTGACGCTTAAAGACTCATGAAAGGAATTACCCGACTCATGATTTAGAGTTGATGTTGTGTTTGTGTTGAAACTATGGAGGCATTATCGTATGGTTCACGGTTTGAAGTGTTCGTGATCATAAGAGCCAAGTATCTCTTTGATCGAAGGAGTTGAATATGAGGCCGAGGAGATGGTTAGAATTTCTCAAGGATTACGATTTTGGTTTGAACTACCATCCGGTAAGGCAAGCGTCGTTGCGTTGAGTAGGAAATCCTTGCGATGTTGATGGTTCGGAATTGGATTTAGTAGAGCAGTTTAGAGATTTGAGTTTGGTTTGTGAGACTACTTCGAATAGTGTGAAGTTGGGCATGTTGAAGCTGACTAGTGGTATTTTGGAAGAGATTCGAAATGGGCAGAAGTCTGATGTTGGTTTGGTGGATGTCGACATTGATTAACCAAGGTCAAGGAGGTGAGTTCCGAATTGATGAGAATGGTGTCATGAGATTTGGTGATAGAGTGTGTGTTCCGGATGTTGCTGAGATCAGAAAGAGTATCTTGGAGGAAGGACATCGTAGTGGATTGAGTATTCATCCTGGTGCTACTAAGATGTATCATGATTTGAAGAAATTATTTTGGTGGCCTGGAATGAAAAAGGAAATCGCCGAGTTTGTGTATGCATGTTTGGTTTGTCAGAAATCAAAGATTGAGCATCAGAAGCCGTCGGGACTGATGGAACCGTTATTCGTTCCGGAATGGAAATGGGATGGCATTTCTATGGACTTTGTGTCTGGTTTGCTTAGAACAACGAAGAACTGTGATTCTATCTGGGTGATTTTCGATCGATTGACGAAGTCTGCTCACTTTATTCCGATAAGAATGGATTATCCGATGGAAAGGTTGGCAGAATTGTATGTTGAGAAGGTTATAAGTTTGCATGGTATTCCGTCTAGCATTGTGTCGGATAGAGATCCGTGGTTTACTTCTAAGTTCTGGACAGGATTGCAAGAAGCTCTGGTACTAAGTTACGATTGAGTTCCGCGTATCATCCGCAGATAGATTGTCAGACGGAGAGGACGATTCAGTCGTTAGAGGATTTGTTGAGGGCTTGTGTGTTAGAGAAAGGTGGAGCTTGGGATAGCTACTTGCCGTTGATAGAGTTTACCTACAACAATAGTTTTCATTCGAGCATTGGTATGGCTCCGTTCGAGGCATTGTATGGTAGGAGATGTCGGACACCGTTGTGTTGGTACGAATCTGGAGAAAGTGTTGTGATTGGACCAGAGATTGTTCAACAAACTTCAGAAAAGATTAAGATGATTCAGGAGAAGATGAGGACTTCTCAGAGTCGTCAGAAGAGTTATCATGATAAGAGGAGGAAAGATCTTGAGTTTGATGAAGGAGACCACGTGTTTATGAGAGTTACTCCGATGACTGGTATTGGTCGAGCTTTGAAGTCAAAGAAGTTGACTCCGCTTTATTTCCGTTCGATTACCAAGAGAGTTGGGAAAGTTGCTTATCGATTGCTTTACCGTCACTTGCAATTTGCATGATGTTTTCCATGTATCTCGCTTGAGGAGGTACATTCATGGATCCGTCTCATGAGATTCAAGTAGATGATGCGAGATAATTTGATGTTGAGCGGTGCAAGAATTGAGGATCGAAAAGTGAAGCAATTGAGGTAAAGAGATAGCACGAGTAGCTTGGGAGGACGTGAAGGAAATGTAACTTGGGAGCTGGAGAGTCAGATGAAGGACTCGTATCCCGAACTTTTCGTCTAAGGTATGTTTTCGAGGACGGAAACTCTTTTAGCGGGGGAGAGTTGTGACACCCCGATTTAATTCAATATTAAACAAGTGAGAATTAATTATTTAATTGATTTAAAGTCTTAAATATTTAATTCATCTGGATTAATTGGATCATTTAATGAGGCACGGAGGTGTGCAGAGTAAATGGTGGGTGTAAGAGTAAATCACTCTACTAATTACTAGATATTGATTATTTATTTTATTGGAATATTAAAAGGAAATATAAAAGGAAAAGAAATGAAAAAAGAGAAGGTTTTGGAGAACTCATTTCACGTAGAGTTGGAGAAAGAGAAAGAGGAAAAGCCGCGAGAGAAACCAAGAATCATCGCGGTAGGGGTGATTTTGTTTGATTAATATGTCTTATGGGTTTTGGGAACCGATGGGATGATTGGGTATGTTAGAAAATGGAAGTATAGGTTTATAGCATGAAACCCTAAGTTGTGTCAGTGTATGGAGGAATTGATCAGTAGTGTGTCAGATGATTGATAGGAATGTGTAAATTATGTTGTTTGATGTTAAAATGGTGTAAAATGGCTTTAGATTAGTGTTCCCAATAATACAATTCGTGTTTGCAAGTTTGGAAATGGTTATGGATGCATAAAGCTGTCAAAATGGCAAATTTTTGTTACAGACGTGAAACCGGTTCCACGTGGGAAGGAACCGGGTTCGCTTGTTAAAATTTCAAAATCGGCATTTTGTACATGGGAACCGGTTCCTGTGGGAGGAAGGTTCCCATACAAAAATCCAGGGGGACTCATTTTTAAAACCTGGGAACCGGTTCCCTATGAGGAGGAACCGGGTTCCCCATACAATTTTCCAAGAGCGTGTTTTTCAAGGATTGTGGGAACCGGGTTCTCCCAATGAGGAACCGGTTACCACTGTGTATTTTTCCAAAATTTCTAAAACTTCAAAAATTTATATTTTCTAAACCGTAACTCCGATTCGAGTGCCGTTTTCGGCGTTATTTCTTAAATTTAAAACTCTACCTCTTGGAAAGGAAAAATATTATTTTCTCAAAAATTATTTTAAAAGAGCCGAGTTCCCGATTTTTTTGAAAGTATGGATTGAATTACGGATGATGGGTAATTAATACGAATGGTCAGTGTTACCGGATGAGAGCTAATGCATATCATGCTATATTGGATATTAATTATGATTTGAATGTGATATGTTGATGAATGGGCATTGTGTGAAATGTATTGATATTATGATTAGTGGAATGATGTGGCATGCTTTTATGATTGCATGCATAGACATTTGTTAATTGGTTCATTCCCATTGTGCGGAAGTGAGCTTGCAGAGCCAATAGACTTACCTGGTTGGAGGTAGTGAGGCTAGATTCTTGACCCAAGGGTGGTGGGCGAATCATGGATTACACTGTCTTTCCACGAGTAAACGGAGCAGTGGGTGAACGCGGTTCACGTTTGGTACCACATGCATAGAGTCTGCATTGCATATGGAATTGTAACATGTTAGGATGGTTTCCAGTGTTGCAATTGCCATTGTTTGATATATACATGATCATTGTGTGAACTGTTCTTTTTGTATTGTTTATGATCTTGTGTTTGGTTGATGAACTGATATGTTCGATTATTCTGTTGGATCTAAGAACGTATAATACATATTATATTGAATTGAAATCTCACCCTTACTTTAACCATTTCAGATCCGAAATGATTAGCCGTTTGGAGTTGGTGAGGATAACTCTCTAGATTCGAGTCAGTTCATTGGTCCGCGTGTCAATGTCGTGCTCTGGTAGATGTAACACTGGGGAAACGATTGTTTGGAATCCTTTAATGGGATATTTTAAATAGTTTTGAGTTATGTTGATTTAATATCCTGGAATGACTATTGATTGATATTCTGGATTAAATTATGTATCATTTCCGCTGTTAAACATAATTTTGGGTATGATTTAATTGATGAATGTTCTTCAGGGAAAGCATGATGCTGTTTGGTTAAATTTTTATGATTTAAATTGTGACGCCTCTTAATTGTGGATAAACTCTGATTATTTAATTCTATAAAACGCGGGTATTTAGAAGGGGTGTTACACGTATCATGAAATGAAGTAGAGCTACATGTTTTTATTGAAAGAAACATGGAAAAACTTGGTGGTCACTCCATGGAGAGTTTGTAGACGTCAAATGCAAAAACATGACAAGATAAAATAAATAATGACAAAATCAACAAGGATAGAACATTTTAGACATAAAGATTCAAGGGGGTTGCCTTTGTCTTTGTAAACATTTCTGTTCTAGTTTGGGGTTTAAATAACTGTAAGAGTAAGCAATACACATTCAAACTTTTATGTAAAAGGATGTTTTATTTAGCAACTTTTTAAGAAACTATGAACTAAATTCTAATAAGAGAAAACACAAAGTTTTATCTAATATATTCAAAACACTAATTTTGTTGTTAATTTTCCCATACTGAAATTTTTAAAATTTTAAATATAATTTATAAATTCATTGGATAAACAAACTTATTATTAACAAATTTTTAAATAATGCAAACTAACAAAAATTGTAAGTATAATTATTATCTCTTCTTTCCTGTTTGTCACTCATTAATAGAGGAGTCCTGCAGGGTGTTCTCGGTGACACACCTACTAGTGTGTGTGCATATATTAGTCAAAATATATTTATTTATTTTGGTTGTCCTCCAGCAAATTTTGAAGGCCACAACCCATGAACATGAAAATTCCTATCATGAAATGAAGTTGGGCTGCATGTTTTTATAGAAAGAAACATGCAAAAAGTTGGTGGTCACTGCATGGAGAGTTTGTAGAAGTCAAATGCAAACACATGGTAAGATATAATGAATAATGACAAAATAAACAAGGAGTACAACATTTTAGACTTAATGATTCTAGGGGGTTTGCCTTTGTGTTTGTGATCATTTCAATTCTTGTTTTTGGTTTAAATAATATAAGAGTAAGCAAATACACATTCAAACTTTTATGTAAAAGGATGTTTTACTTAGTTTCTTTATAAGAAACTATGAACTAAATTCTAAAAAGAGAAAATACAAAGTTTTATCTAATATATACAAAACACTAATTTTGTTGTTAATTTTCTCGTACTGGAATTTTTAAAATTTCAAATATAATTTATAAATTCATTGGATAAACAAACTTATTATTAACAAATTTTTAAATAATGCAAACTATAAAAAATTGTAAGTTTAATTATTATCTCTTATTTCATGTTTGTCACTCATTAACAGAGGAGTCCTGAAGGGTGTTCGCGGTAACACACCTACTATCTTGAAATGTGCACGCACGTATTAGTCAAACTATACTAATTTATTTTGGTTGTCTTCCAGTAAAGTTTGAAGGCCACAACCCATGAACACGGAAAGTCGTATCATGAAATGAAGTAGAGCTACATGTTTTTATGGAAAGAAACATGCAAAAACTTGGTGGTCACTGCATGGAGAGTTTGTAGAAGTCAAATGCAAAAACATGGCAAGATAAAATAAATAATGACAAAATCAACGAGGAGTGGAACAATTTAGACATCAAGATTCAAGGGGGTTGCCTTTGTCTTTGTAAACATTTCAGTTCTAGTTTGGGGTTTAAATAACTGTAAGAGTAAGCAATACACATTCAAACTTTTATGTAAAAGGATGTTTTATTTAGCTACTTTATAAGAAACTATGAACTAAATTCTAATAAGAGAAAACACAAAGTTTTATCTAATATATTCAAATCACTAATTTTCTTGTTAATTTTCCCATACTGGAATTTTTAAAATTTTAAATATAATTTATAAATTCATTGGATAAACAAACTTATTATTAACAAATTTTCAAATAATCCAAATTAACAAAAATTGTAAGTATGATTATTATCTCACTTTCATGTTTGTCACTCATTAATAGAGTAAGCATTTTTTAATTAGCTGCTTTATAAGAAACTATAAACTAAATTCTAATAAGAGAAACCACAAAGTTATATCTAATGTAAACAAAACACTAATTTTGTAGTTAATTTCCCCATATTGAAATTTTGAAAATTTCAAATATAATTTATAAATTCATTAAATAAACAAAATTACTATTAAACATATTATTAATAAATTTTTATATAATGAAAACTAACAAAAAATATAAGTATAATTACTATCCTTTGTTACATGTTTGTCACTCATTAGCAGAGGAGTTCTGAAGGTTGTTCGCGGTGGCACACCTATAAGTGTGCGCGCATATATTAGTCAAATATATTTATTTATTTTGGTTGTCCTCCAGTAAATTTTGAAGACCACAACTCATGAATATTTAAATTCCTATCATGAAATAAAGTTGGGCTTCATGTTTTTATGGAAAGAAACATGCAAAAAGTTGGTGGCCACTGCATACTGCATGGGTAGTTTCTAGAAGTCAAATGCAAAAACATGGTAAGATATAATGAATTATGACCAAATAAACAAGGAGTACAACATTTTAGACATAATGATTCAAGGGGATTTGCCTTTGTGTTTGTGATCATTTCAATTCTGGTTTTTGGTTTAAATAGTATAAGAGTAAGCAAATATACATTCAAACTTTTATATAAAAGGATGTTTTACTCAGCTGCTTTATAAGAAACTATGAATTAAATTCTAATAAGAGAAAATACAAAGTTGTATCTAATATATACAAAACACTAATTTTGTTGTTAATTTTCCCATACTTGAATTTTTAAAATTTCAAATATAATTTATAAATTCATTGGATAAAAAAACTTATTATTGAGAAATTTTTAAATAATGCAAACTAACAAAAATTGTAAGTTTAATTATTATCTCTTGTTTCATGTTTGTCACTCATTAACATAGGAGTCCTGAAGGGTGTTCGTGGTGACACACCTACTATCTGGTAATGTGCGCGCAAGTATTAGTCAAAATATATTTATTTATTTTTGTTGTCTTCCAGTAAAGTTTGAAGGCCACAACCCATGAACACGGAAAGTCGTATTATGAAATGAAGTAGAGCTACATGTTTTTATGGAAAGAAACATGCAATAACTTGGTGGTCACTGCATGGAGAGTTTGTAGAAGTCAAATGCAAAAACATGGCAAGATAAAATAAATAATGACAAAATCAACAAGGATGAAACATTTTAGACATAAAGATTCAAGAGGGTTGCCTTTGTCTTTGTAAACATTTCAGTTCTAGTTTGGGGTTTTAATAACTGTAAGAGTAAGCAATACACATTCAAACTTTTATGTAAAAGGATGTTTTATTTAGCTACTTTATAAGAAACTATGAACTAAATTCTAATAAGAGAAAACACAAAGTTTTATCTAATATATTCAAATCACTAATTTTCTTGTTAATTTTCCCATACTGGAATTTTTAAAATTTTAAATATTATTTATAAATTCATTGGATAAACAAACTTATTATTAACAAATTTTCAAATAATGCAAATTAACAAAAATTGTAAGTATGATTATTATCTCACTTTCATGTTTGTCACTCATTAATAGAGGAGTCTTGCAGGGTGTTCGGGGTGACACACCTACTAGTGTGCGTGCATATATTAGTCAAAATATATTTATTTATTTTGGTTGTCCTCCAGCAAATTTTGAAGGCCACAACCCATGAACATGAAAATTCCTATCATGAAATGAAGTTGGGCTGCATGTTATTATAGAAAGAAACATGCAAAAAGTTGGTGGTCACTGCATGGAGAGTTTGTAGAAGTGAAATGCAAAAACATGGTAAGATATAATGAATAATGACAAAATAAACAAGGAGTACAACATTTTAGACTTAATGATTCTAGGGAGTTTGCCTTTGTGTTTGTGATCATTTCAATTCTTGTTTTTGGTTTAAATAATATAAGAGTAAGCAAATACACATTCAAACTTTTATGTAAAAGGATGTTTTACTTAGTTTCTTTATAAGAAACTATGAACTAAATTCTAATAAGACAAAATACAAAGTTTTATCTAATATATACAAAACACTAATTTTGTTGTTAATTTTCTCGTATTGGAATTTTTAAAATTTCAAATATAATTTATAAATTCATTGGATAAACAAAATTATTATTATCAAACATATTATTAACAAATTTTTATATAATGCAAACTAACAAAAAATATAAGTATAATTACTATCCTTTGTTTCATGTTTGTCACTCATTAGTAGAGGAGTTCTGAAGGTTGTTCGCGGTGGCACACCTATAAGTGTGCGCGCATATATTAGTCAAATATATATTTATTTTGGTTGTCCTCCAGTAAATTTTGAAGACCACAACTCATGAACATTAAAATTCCTATCATGAAATGAAGTTGGGCTGCATGTTTTTATGGAAAGAAACATGCAAAAAGATGGTGGGCACTGCATGGGTAGTTCCTAGAAGTCAAATGCAAACACATGGTAAGATATAATGAATAATGACAAAATAAACAAGGAGTACAACATTTTAGACTTAATGATTCTAGGGGGTTTGCCTTCGTGTTTGTGATCTTTTCAATTCTGGTTTTTGGTTTAAATAATATAAGAGTAAGCAAATACACATTCAAACTTTTATGTAAAAGGATGTTTTACTTAGCTTTTTTATAAGAAACTATGAACTAAATTCTAATAAGAGAAAATACAAAGTTTTATCTAATATATACAAAACACTAATTTTGTTGTTAATTTTCTCGTACTGGAATTTTTAAAATTTCAAATATAATTTATAAATTCATTGGATAAACAAACTTATTATTAACAAATTTTTAAATAATGCAAACTAACAAAAACTGTAAGTATAATTATTATCCAATAAAGTTTGAAGCGTGTTCGCGGCGACACACCTACTATCTAGAAATGTGCACGCACGTATTAGTCAAAATATATTTATTTATTTTGGTTGTCTTCCAGTAAAGTTTGAAGGCCACAACCCATGCACACGGAAAGTCGTATCATGAAATGAAGTAGAGCTACATGTTTTTATGGAAAGAAACATGCAAAAACTTGGTGGTCACTTCATGGAGAGTTTGTAGAAGTCAAATGCAAAAACATGGCAAGATAAAATAAATAATGACAAAATCAACAAGGAGTGGAACATTTTAGACATCAAGATTCAAGGGGTTGCCTTTGTCTTCGTAAACATTTCAGTTCTAGTTTGGGGTTTAAATAACTGTAAGATTAAGCAATACACATTCAAACTTTTATGTAAAAGGATGTTTTATTTAGCTACTTTATAAGAAACTATGAACTAAATTCTAATAAGAGAAAACACAAAGTTTTATCTAATATATACAAAACACTAATTATATGTTGTTAATTTTCCCATACTGGAATATTTAAAATTTTAAATATAATTTATATATTCATTGGATAAACAAAGTTATATATTCATTGTAAGTATAATTATTAACTCTTCTTTCATGTTTGTCACTCATTAATAGAGGAGTCCTGAAGGGTGTTCGCAGTGACACACCTACTAGTGTGCGCGCATATATTAGTCAAAATATATTTATTTATTTTGGTTGTCTTCCAGTAAAGTTTGAAGGCCACAACCCATGAACACGGAAAGTCGTATCATGAAATGAAGTAGAGCTACATGTTTTTATGGAAAGAAACATGCAAAAACTTGGTGGTCACTGCATGGAGAGTTTGTAGAAGTGAAATGCAAAAACATGGCAAGATAAAATAAATAATTACAAAATCAACAAGGAGTGGAACATTTTAGACATGAAGATTCAAGGGGTTGCCTTTGTCTTTGTAAACATTTCAGTTCTAGTTTGGGGTTTAAATAACTGTAAGAGTAAGCAATACACATTCAAACTTTTATGTAAAAGGATTTTTTAATTAGATGCTTGATAAGAAACTATAAACTAAATTCTAATAAGAGAAAACACAAAGTTTTATCTAATGTAAACAAAACACTAATTTTGTAGTTAATTTCCCGATATTGAAATTTTGAAAATTTCAAATATAATTTATAAATTCATTAAATAAACAAACTTATTATTAACAAATTTTTATATAATGCAAACTAACAAAAAATATAAGAATAATTACTATCCTTTGTTTCATGTTTGTCACTCATTAGCAGGGGAGTTCTGAAGGTTGTTCGCGGTGGCACACCTATAAGTGTACGCGCATATATTAGTCAAATATATTTATTTATTTTGGTTGTCCTCCAGTAAATTTTGAAGGCCACAACTCATGAACATGAAAATTCCTATCATGAAATGAAGTTGGACTGTATGTTTTTATAGAAAGAAACATGCAAAAAGTTGGTGGCCACATGGAGAGTTTTTAGAAGTCAAATGCAAAAACATGGTAAGATATAATGAATAATGACAAAATAACCAAGGAGTACAACATTTTAGACATAATGATTCAAGGGGGTTTGCCTTTGTGTTTGTGATCATTTCAATTCTGGTTTTTGGTTTAAATAAAATAAGAGTAAGCAAATACACATTCAAACTTTTATGTAAAAGGATGTTTTACTTAGTTGCTTTATAAGAAACTATGAACTAAATTCTAATCAGAGAAAACACAAAGTTTTATCTAATATATACAAAACACTAATTTTGTTGTTAACTTTCCCATATTGGAATTTTTAAAATTTCAAATATAATTTATAAATTCATTGGATAAACAAACTTATTATTAACAAATTTTTAAATAATGCAAACTAACCAAAATTTTTACTATAATTATTATCTCTTATTTCATGTTTGTCACTCATTAACAGAGGAGTCCTGAAGGTGTTCGCGCTGACACATCTACTATATGTAAATGTGCGCGCACGTATTAGTCAAAATATATTTATTTATTTTGGTTGTCTTGCTGTAAAGTTTGAAGGCCACAACCCATGAACACGGAGAGTCGTATCATGAAATGAAGTAGAGCTACATGTTTTTATGGAAAGAAACATGCAAAAAGTTGGTGGTCACTGCATGGAGAGTTTATAGAAGTCAAATGCAAAAACATGGCAAGATAAAAGAAATAATTATATAATCAACAAGGATAAATAATTTTAAATTCGTGATAATAAAATAGGTGATCTATTCACCCCCTCTTGATCACTTGCCACACCGTCTAATAGATGTTGTTGATGGTCATAACAAGAGATGAAGAAAAAATCAAGGATCAATGGTACTTGGATTCAGGACGCTCATCATAAATGTTTGAAAGAAAAGATTGGTTTGTGAATCTAAAACCCTTAATGAAGAACATGGTGAAAATTGTAAATGACAATACTCTAGAAGGTGAAGATATTGGAGATATTATGATCATGAGTAAATATGAGACTTCACAGGAGAGCCAAACTACGAAGAGAACATGTGTAAAACCAAGTGGAAGTCAATCGTCAACCATGTCAATTAGTAGGCAACCTTCTACCAAATTTTCAAGAGATAAGTCCTTTTCACAGTTTCATGCTTTACCATGCTACCCACAATAACAACAATAATGGATCTATCCATCATATCCTAACCAGAATCAGTAGTATAGTTTTCCACCATGGCAGTAGTATTAGTCCACTCCGCCATGTTTGTACCCGAAAATTGGAAAATCAAACAATCAAGTTGGTATTCTTTGGAAAAATCCAAATCACCAGGCTTATATATTGACCAATGCACCATAAAAATTGTGGAAAACTTCTTTATTCACTTTGCAACTGCAAAATTCTCTGAATGACTTGATTTCAAAGATTAGGGGTTACTCCCTCTATTTATAGATTTAGGATAGCCAAAGCCCAAAACTATAAAATCCCAAATACTTATTTTCAAATGAAATCAGATCTATTTTATTTTAGATCTAAATCAAAACTAAATCTAAATATAAAACAAATCAAATGTGTGTAGCCTGCTTCAAACCACAAGTTCTTCGATTGGGCAATGGCTTTCTTTGAGCAATTTGATTCGATCCACCTCTGACCCTTTGACACACATAGTTTCGACACACATGAATTATAATTTAACATACCACCTAATTTATTGTGTCTAAACTATCTACATTCGTCATCGCTCTTAGTCTTTAAAATACTTCGACCTGCACACCCTTCGTCATGATGTACGCAATTTGATTCTCAATTCTGCAGTGTTCCAAATTCATCTTCCCATCTGCTACCTGCTCTCAAAGATAGTGGAACCTCATTTCGATGTGTTTGCTTCGACCATAAGCTATCAGATTCTTCGCCAGGTTGATAGTTGACATACTGTCGATCTTTATGGTAATTGCTTCATAATCTTTACCTAAAATTTCTTTGACCAGATTCACAATCCAAGTTTCTTGACATGCACAATGAGAATAAACTATATATTCTGCTTCGCATGATGATAATTCTACAACTGGTTCATTTATCGAACTTCAAGAAATTGGCGCACCACCTAACATAAATACATATCCTATTGTGGATTTTCGATCTTCAGTATCACTTCACCAACTCGAATCTTTGTACCCCACTAACTTGCATTCTTTTCCTTTATCAGTTGTTGGAAATAAAATGCCATAGTCAAGAGTTCCTTTCAAATACCTAAATATCCTCTTTTGTGTTGCTAGGTGTGATACCTTTGCCTTATGCACGAATCTACTTACCATGCCTACATTATATGTTAAGCCAGGCCTCATATGACAAATGTATCTTAAGGACCCAATATGTCTTCTATATTGGGTTGGACCGACATCATCTTCTTTTGAGTCTTTCGATAGTTGCAGTCTTGGTTATGCAGATGTCGAAGTCGAATTACATTCTTCCCTCTCAAATATCTTGAGAATTTCTCATGCATATCTTCTTTGATGCATCAACAAACCTCTAATAGTCTTGTAGAATTTGATGCCACGAAAATATGAAATGTCACTAAGATCAGACATTTCGAATTCCTTGTTGATATCACATTTGAAGTGTTTGATCTCCTTTTTGCAGCTACATGTTATTAATCAGTCATCAACATAGAGACATAGTATAAGCAATTCACTATTTCTTCTTCATACATATACTCCATATTCAGTTGTGCATTTCACAAATTCCTTCTCCCTTAGAAAACTATCAATCTTCATGTTCCAAGCTCTTGGAGCTTGTTTCACGAGGATATGATGCGGACAACCGGCGATTAATCTTGATGGTGGGTGATGCATCAGAGTGTGAAGTTGTCTACCTAGGGTAAAATGATGGAAACACATGTTTCTTGCGTTCACTTAGTTCATGTTTTTCTTTAGGCCTTTTATGTTAGTCTATTCGGAGGACCTAAAACAAGTTGTAAACCTAACACTATTTCTAACAATTAGATAAGAATTATTTCTAAGTAATCAACAATGTTAGATATTTAGGGCCAACATTATATTTTGAATTTAAGAATATAATCTTATAATTATAAGGTGTTGAGTTCAAATCCCATAAAACAATATTAAAAATGGCTCATAAAATATTTTAAAGTAGTTTGTGATAAAACTAAAATAAAAATAAATGAATAGAAGAAAACTGCATATAAAATGATGATAATTAAAAAACTATACAAGAAGCTAATTGAATTAAGAATTAAGAAAGATAAAGAAAGCTTGTATGGCATGGTAGGAGAGTTTGAGGGAGAGGGAGAATCTTGTTTGGTTAATTTAATCTGAAACTCAACTTGAGTTAGAAGGAGAGAGGGAGATAAGTGAATGTTGTATTTGTTGGGTAACTTGCTTTTAGTCCCACATCGCCCAGTTAATTCTGTGTGAAAGCGTTTATATAACACAGTTAAGCCATATCAGTTCGTCCCTTCGGGGACATCCGATAAAATTGGAACGATACAGAGAAGATTAGCATGGCCCCTGCGCAAGGATGACACGCACAAATCGAGAAATGGTCCAAATTTTTTTGCCATTTTTTCCACCAAATTCGTCTTCTCCGTTTAGGGTTTTGTTCGTTTTCTCTTTGATTTTGCGTGTAGGGTTGTGTTTTCTCGTCTTCTCCGTTTAGGGTTTTGTTCGTTTTCCATTATTACTTCTTTTTCTCTTTGATTTTGCGTGTAGGGTTGTGTTTTCCTTTTCAATGTAGGTGGTGCTGTCTCCTACTTCAACCAAGTATTATATATAGTTAATTCCTTTTTTCTTTTGAAATTGAATTCTGTGTTTCAGAAAACATCAAATTCCTAAATTGAATTCTGTGTTACATAAAACAACATCATAGCTTTCAATTGAATTCTGTGTTCCACATAACCTCAAATTATATGTGTTTGTATCTCATTCATATACACTATTTTCACCCATTTTACCAATCAAATATCTACAACTTGCCTATATTAATTCTACAAAATCTCAATACTAATCTATGTTACTCTCTTTCACTTGCAGTTGCACATTTATACACAACCATTGAAATATGCAAGAAAGCATGTTCCGTGCAAGGTTCGATCATCATATCCGAATTCTTTCTCAATGAAAGCCTACCAGATTAACCACTTGGAAGTCAAATTGCTACTATGTCACATGTTCAATGACCATATATAGCTACCCACCAATAATTCTCTTGTTAGCGTGGATGGATTATAATGCTTAGTTCGCTACATATCATTAATATTAGGAGGCTACACGGAACACATATAGAGGGCTTGTTCATTAGTCATGCTGACCAGAAGATAGATAGCAATTCAACAACAGTTCCATAAAGAGATAAGTATATGTTTCACCCCAACTACCTGTAACAAAATTATATGCTATTCTCAATATTCTATTTCAACTCAACTAGCAGCAACTGCACTGTCCAATCATTCGTTTATTGCATATAAGAATTATTAGCTAGTACAACCTTCTTAATTCATGAAATTCTGTTGAGAATAATTAGCTAGTAGGATAAGGCCCCGTGTTTTTTCCTACTCAGGATTCATGAATAAGTGCCAAACTATCATACATTTCATGGGTTGCCGCTGCTTTCAAGTATCAGACTATGTCAAGTTCTCTGCTTAAAAGCAATAACATATACAAGGAAACAGCAGCCTAATCAAGAGATCATTGCATAGACTGGATGAGTTTCTAACCTTTCAAACTTTCAAATTTCTAAATGACACGTCAAATTATTTGATATTCATGTTTTACTACTATTCTTTTGTAGATTGTGGCTGGACTCCGATAACCGTTAGTGGGAGACTTTCCTTGATTCGATGGGATTCACTTCTGTTTTAAAATCTAACTAATTGTGCGTCTATGATATTAATACATGCTCTGTGCACACTCTGTATACTCATGAAGTTCAGCCCCTAAAACATGCGAGATGCATTTTTTTTGTCTAGTTAGTCTCTTTACTAAAAGTATATTTTTAATTTATACCAAATGCAAGCAAATCACAATAATCTTTAGGTTTGGAAAATACATATTAATAATATACTCTTTTATGAATGGTGGAGTCTGCTAGGAGCTTAAAGTAAAGGGTTACCGCTAACTAAGTGCATCCGCTGATTGATTGCACAGGAAAGTCCTTGCCATTGCCATCTCTACCACCTTCGATAAACATCAAAGGAAAAATGCAACATACAAAATTATTGGTATGTTTCTTTTTTCATTTTCATTTCACTTCTACTCACCTACTTCCAATGTTCTATCACGCGCTAAACAAATTGATGATCGTCGAAGGAGCTTTCTTATATATTATAGCATAAATATTGCTCTTCATAGATGAAGAAAGCTCAAGGCATGTGAACACGTGACTCATGACCTTAGATACAACTTATAGCTTATCAACGATTAGAGTCTGTCTGAATGTTTTATTAGGTTTGAGAAATTTGCATAAACATTCGAGCTATAGGTTTTGGTTACAACGTGTAGTACCCTTATGAATAGAAGCAGATAGGAGCCCATTGAGTTGTTGAATATATTGTGTCATTATGATTAGGAATAAGTCATAACAAATAATCTCTTCCTGAATTTTTCATTCAGACGGACCATTCTAACCCGATCCAAGGATAGGAAAAAAATCTATACAAATCTAAATGATGACTATTGTACAAAATTTCTATGCTAATCTATCTCAGTCTCCTTTAGTGTAAGGTTTATAGGCTATTGAACTGACAAGTAATATCCAAGAAAACATCTTCTCTGCAAGGAATTGTGAGCCACCCATCAGATGATCATATCCGAAATTTTCCTCAGCTTTACTCAACAGGTTTTGAAATAAAGGTTGGTTCAAATATTAAAGGATGTGAAGACCGTGTAATAGCAGCAGGTAAAAGGAAACCCATTTCAAATGTTTGAAGAAAAAGATGAATTTCTTGATGCAAGAAAAATGTAACCGAGTTTATTTGCTTGAGTGGTTTGTGAAGGAGTTTATTTGTCTTAGATGCCTCTGTCAAGGATCAATAAGTTCAATAAGAGTTGACTGTGAGTTAAAGTTATGTCCCACATTAAAAGCTCTTTCAACTTTAAAAATGAAAGTGCTAGGTAAGAAAACCTATTATCAACTTTGAAAATGAAAGTGCTAGGTAAGAAAACTTAGTAATTTTTAAATCGTTGCAATGGCATTATTACTATCATGTTTCAGACAGGATTTGAATGTATCTAATTTTCTTCAACCAATAACTTTGGTTGGTTTCATATCTTGACATTTTCTAATTTTCAAACTCTATTTGTTTGTTCTATATAATAATATTAATTTAGCAGGCATAGGAGAGCAATGCCTATGGTCATTTTATTTTGAACCGGTAAATAAGGTTATCAGACCATCGTTCCCTTAGATGTAAATAAAGCTTATCGAAACATCATTCCGATACCCTGGTCGAAACATCATTCCGAAACCTTGGTCTAAAGTTTATCTTATCATATTCAATTTTTTTTTCCTTCTAGAGTTGTCTTTGTGTCTGATATAAGATGATTCGGCTATGTGATAAACATCAATTATGTGTAGATATTACGAAGACTTTCAGAGTCGAGTCGAGTAACAACAGATGAATTGTAAACCTGGAATATATTTACGACCTCATTCGTTTCTAACTTAATTGGAAAACGTCAGTACTAGTATTTGAGGCAGTACAAGTATTTGAGAGGATACAAAAACAACAGATGAATTTCTCATTTCGATTTCCTCAAACTAGATATTGTTTCATATTTTCCAAGGACCAGTTTGTAATTTATAATTTATATATAGAATTAGGAAATTTCTTACTCAATTTACGTGTGAAAAACACCTTATGCAATTTGAAAATGCCTTGTGTAACCAAATGTAGGAAATGCAATTGGATGAAACCATAAATCACAACAAGGTATCAAACAAGGAAAGCGTGTAGTTTTGCCTTCTACTTTTGTCGGTGGCAAAAGGTATATGGACCAACTATATTTTGACGGGATGACGATTTCAAGTAAATTAGGTTTCCCTGACCTTTTTATAACCTTTACCTACAACCCAAATTGGCACGAAATCAAACGACAGTTGGATCTCAAGAATTTACATGCACACGATCGTCCTGATATTGTAGCAAAAGTGTTCGAAATAAAATTCGACCAACTAATGCGCGATATAATAAAGAACCATATCCTTGGACGTGTTTTAGCATGTAAGTCCACCATTCAAGTTTTTTGTATAGTAAAAGTATATTTATCTTGCTTATGTCTATTACCGTATCTTCATCTTTCGATTATGTATACATTTAAATTCCAAAAGAGATCTCTCACACGCTCACATTCGGTTTTCTTACATCTTGAAAGCAAATACCCTTCGGACATTGACCGAATAATGCACCAAAATACGACCGCACTTCATCCAACTTTGTATAACTTGGTCAAATCACATATGGTCCACAAACCTCGTGGTTTGTCTAGGGAATCATCATCGTGTATGAAGAACAAAATATTCACTAAACTCTTTCCAAAATGATTCATAGAAACTACAATTGTCAACGCCAAAGGCTATCCTCTATACAAAGAAGATCATCAACACACATCATCGGAAAAGTAATTCATTTGGACAATAGACATGTTGTCCCCTACAACACAAAGTTAATAATGAAGTGTCATGCTCATAACAACATAGAGCGGTGCAATCGAGTACTTATATCAAGTAGTTATTCAAATATATCCACAAAGGCTTTTACAGAATTATTGTGTCTATTGTACATGTTTCACGTCCAACCTCTAACAGTGACGGAACCGTTGATAAAATACAACAATATCTTGATTATTGATACGTTTCTCCATATGAGGCAACACAAAGTATCTTCGGTTACAACATTCATGGAAGGAAGCCAACGATTGAACATATGTTTTTCCAACTCATTGGTGAAAAGTGTAACGCCCTGTTTTATTAATATTATATTATATTAATATTTTCGATTTACCGATCAATATTTATCTTGCGACGAGAATATTCATATTAATTAATATATCTATTAATTTATCTGGCGACGTTCCGTTCGGTCCGGTAAAAATATTATTCGGATCCGATATTTTAATTCCCCGGAATTATTTTAATTGATTGAATTAATTATATTAATGATATAATTGGTTAGGGGTGTGTGGAGTAATTGATGAGATTTGGGTTTTCACCCTTGGCTTACTAAATAAGGAAAATACCATTATTAGAACCAATTCTTCTCATTTTCCTTCCATGCATAACACACCAAGCCAAACAAGAGCAAGTGAGGAAACTAGTAGAAACCTAACTTATAAAACCACATTTCCTCATTTTCTTCCCATTTGGAAAACAAAACCAAAAATAGAAACTTGGGAGCTTGAGAGAAAAGTGAGGGTTTTGAGAAGAAGATGAAGGGAGCATGAGAGGAAGCTTGAGGTTGGGCTTGGTAGCATCACCATGGATCATCTCCAAGCTAGAGGTAAGGGGTTTGATTTTCCACTTCCTATAATTAGGGTTTGATACATATATTGTGGATTTGTGATGAAAAATTGGTGTTGTGGTTTGAAGTTGGGTGTTTGATTGTTTGATTCCTATTTCATATAGTTAGGGTTTGTTAGTGATAGTTTGGATTTGGGAAAGTTGAGAGTTGATTTATAGGGTTTGTTGAATGATTGTTGAAATTGTTTTAGAAAAATTGAATTATGTGTAGAGATTAGGAGTGTGTTGTTATTAGTATTGTAGTGTATAGATTATAGAATGAAAATAGAAATGAAAATGGAAAAGGAAAGCTTATCAGTAAACAAGAAAACAGAAAAAAAATGTGAAACTGTAAAAGACAGCAAAATACGCAGGGTAATGGAAACAAATTGGATGGGTAGGGAAGATGAGGGAGGCGTCCACCTCCAAGAGTGAGGCGACCACCCCCTCCCCTGAGGCCCTCGCCTCCAATTATATATGGGAGCTGGGACGTTCGTCCCTTATGTGCCAAGGGAGTGCATCGGATTTTTCTATCTTCTATTTTTCTGTATTTTAGAAATTCTGTTTTCTGTCAAAATGAACTTCCTGCATAATTTTCCCTGCAAGAGTATTTAGTTTCTGTTTCCTTATTTTTCTTATTTTTCACATAGCCATGGTTTACATTAATAAAATATAATTAGGGGATAAGATAGCCGATTAAATTTAGAACCCGATTATGTTCCGATTTTCCGATTTCGGTAAATTCGGCGACGAAGCAAGTTGCTCCGAATTCAATGAAAATTGACGTGCTAGCTAAGTTTGACGTGTAGAACGTAGTGGTGAAGTTAGATTTTCGAAATTGTGAGTTTTTACGAGACGACCCGAAATAGGCCAATTTACGGTAAAATTGAATCGGACGGTGTTTTAGTAGATTTAAGGTACGTATGGGCAATCCGATTTCGACGTCGACGATTATGATTAATACCGGTTATTAGGAATTACTTTTGCGACGATTATTGACGTTTTGACTATTTTTCCGTTTTCGGAATTTAGTGAATTAATTGATAACGATGCGGTGTTAATAAACGTAAGTTTTGCGACGGTGTATTTATTAAAGAATACTTGTTGATATGCAATGTGATAATTAAATTGAGGTTGTTAATAAATGTTTCCGATTTGTGAATGCATGACTTTTGATGAATTTATTAGTGATGTTTGCATAATGCAATTATGATGCGATGATATATTTATCTTGTTTTGGATAAATTTTAGCGATGTGGGCTTTATGCCAATTTGGATGAGCGATGATGATGTTTTTGTGTTGTGTTATTTTATTGTCGAGTCACATACATTGCATAAGCGAAGAGGGCTTTTATGCCAAGCGAAGAGGCTTTTATGCCAAGCGATGATGGCTTTTATGCCGAGCGAAGATCGGCTTTATGCCAAGTGTCCCTAATTACGCACAAAGCGATGGGTACCACATGCATATCATAGTCGTGTCTCATGGAGTCGGTTATGTTTATGTTTGAGTTATTTGGCGTTGGGTTTTTGTTGATTGATGGATGATATTGAATTGCGATGATATATGATGTGATGATATTTGTGATGATGTTGTGATGATGGGCTTTATGCCAAAAGCGAAGATGGGCTTTATGCCAAAAGCGAAGATGGGCTTTAGCCAATTTGTGATGATTTGTTATGTTGCTTATATTACTAGCATTATTTAATGTTGTTGGTTGATGTTGTTCTTTAAGACCACCGTGTTAATTAGTGATGTATTAGTTTATGACGATTTCATGGTGACGGAGGGTTATGTGTTGTTGCGACGTTTTATGCCGATGAGGCTATGGTGAAAAAGTGTAGATTATACACATTAGGATGACGAGTAAAGTAAGTGAGTTTTGATTATGTGTTGGAATTACACTTATTAATCTATAACCTTTATAATTCCGAAACTACATATATATATTTTATCATGCCTTTAATTATATGTTTTGGAGTATCTCACCCTTTACTTGTTTCACCGTTACCTATATATTGGTAACGTGCAGGTTATGAAGATGAAGTTTATAGCTGCTGTTAGTCGTGTCGGTGTCGCTTTGATACGTAGCACTCGGGGGGAATATTTATGTTGTCATTGTTGTTGTTCTTTTGTTGCTTTCCTTTTGTAAATAAGAATCATAAATTATAAAAACATGATTTTGATGAGGAAGTTTAATAAAGGAGATGTGTTGATTTCTATGAATCAATTTATGTTTTCCCTGCGAAGCTATGTATCCGAAATTTATACTTTAAAGTAACTGTTTTAAAGTGAGTTGTTTTGATGGTGTAACGCCTCAGTATTTATTTTATGAAATTTTAAAATTACTCTGATTTTTGCATATTAAACTTTGGGTAGATTTGGGGTGTTACAAAAAGGCGTTGTTCTACACCGATTATGATCAAATGGAAAATTAGAGAAGGCAAGCATCACATGGTCTATGTTTTCATCGTGGTTAATTGCAAATTAGCCTTACGAGCAGGTCATGTTATTAACGTACGACCAATTTATCACGGTGTTTGTATACCATAAAAGATTTAGAATGTGGAAGCCTCATAAAAAGGGGTCTACTATTGGGCGTTTGGTTTGGGTTACACCTTCTACGGGAGAACTATATTATTTACGGATAATGATGACAGTTGTGAAGGGACCTATAACTTATGAGAAAATTCGCATGGTTGGCGATACACAATATGAATCATTTATGGATACGTGTTTTTCTGTGGGTTTCCTTGAAGATGACCGGAAATACATTGGAGCCATTAAGGAAGCAAGTGAATGGGGTTAGGTCATTTCCTTAGAAAATATTTTTGTGGTAATGCTTCTGTTTGGCAATGTGAACATGCATATACCCATGTCGGGAAGAAGTATTGGGTTTTATTGTCCGATGGTTTGTTGCACCAACAAAGGCAATTGGTAAATGACAAAGGTCCAATGTACATTACTTTTAACATATGCTTTATCGTTTTTTGTTGCAATTTAACAAGTCTCTTCCATACCCCAACATTTTGTCTCATCATTACAATGTTTATACTTTTACGCCTACCTTCTGAAAACCATGTTTGTGTTACAAAACTTCGTTGAGAGGCACAACTAATAAATTTCACACTTATGGAGATTGAAAAACTAGTACAACTCAATTGAAGATCTCTTAAAGACTTCAAACCTATACCGTATTTGGACGAATATGTGTTAGAGAAACTCGACAACCACCTCATCTACGAGGAACACATTTACAACATTCAAACTATGACGGATGAGTTCCAAAGACTTCATGTTGCTTTTACGTACTTAGGTCTAACATATTAAAGTAAACTTTTGCACAGATGAGAGCTTTGCCTTTCATATTTTTCTTTAAAAGCAGTTAGCGATATCTATGAAAGAATAATGAGTGTCGTTAGAAGTCGGTGAGTTTTCTTCTTGCATGGTTATGGGGGCCGAAAAACTTACATGTGGAGGACACTGCAAGCGCACTCAATTCTAAGCACTACATGCATAACCGTTAAAACCAGTGGAATAACATTGTTGTTGTTACCGATGGGAGAAATGCCCACTCAAGGTTCAAAATATCATCCCTACTTTGGATAATTCAACTTGCAATGTTACTTACAAAGAAGATGTCAGAGCTACCTCGGAAGGCAAGTTAATTATTTGGGACGAGGTTCGATGGCAAAAATGATGTTTTGAAGCACTTGACAAGACATTGAAGGATCTAATGAGTAACATGGCAACTCCAATGAGGTTTTGGTGGCAAGGTTGTTGTCTTTGGTGGAGACTTTAGCGATATTGTTGGTAATACCTGGGGATAAAGATCGACATTGTGCACACAACCATAAACACTTCCTACATTTGGAACTTGGTGTAGGTGTTGTAACCAAGAATATGTGTTTGAGATGTGGTCCAATGAACAAGATAGGAAGGAAATAACGATTTCTCCGATTGGCTTCTCAAAATTGGGTAAGGTAGACTAGGAGGTCCAAACTATGGGACTACTGAGATGGAATTTCCACCATAAATGTTAATCACACAGTTCGAAGATCCAATTGTGGCCATTGTCACAAGTACATATCCTGATTTCCTTAGTAATTATCATGATTACAACTACCTAAGGAGTAAGGCTATCTTAGCATCAACAATTGATATGGTTGACAAAACTAATGATAACGTTTTGGCCATGATGTTGAATATTTTTCCTTCCTAACAACAATTTATCAACTTTAATTAAAACTTTTAAATGGGAGTCTAATGTCTCGCATCGTTTTGCTTTACGTGACTCGAGGGATTACTATAGTTGTAACTCAGTTGATCGATCAAAGATACATGACAGAGACGTGCTTGATGTTCTCAATCCATAATTTCTTAGCTCTTTAAAAACATATGGTTTGCCAAACGATCACATCAAGCTTAATATTGGAACACCCATTATGCTAATGTGGAACATTGATCAATCTGAAGGGTTGTGTAATGGTACACGGTTATTTGTGACAAATATGGCTACACACGTACTTGAGGCACATATCATGGGGGAACAACATGGGAACTTCGTTTATATTTCTTGGATGGATATGTCCTATTCACAATCCCCTTGGCCTTTCAAGCTAAGTTAAGAGACAGTTCCCGATATTTTTCTTATACGCAATGACGTTTAGCAAGTCACATGGTCAGTCGTTAGATTAGGTGGGTCTTTACATTCCTCGGGACCTATTTAGTCATGAATAAATATATGTAGCACTATCGAGGGTTACCAGCAAGAAAAGAATCAAAGTGTTGGTGCACAGTGACAACATCACTTCCAGATTTCAATAGCAAACATGGTTTACAAGGAGTTTATCAACAATGTAACCTTAAAGTCATGTACGTTTTTTATGGGATAACTTTGTTTGCACAAATTAGAAAATGTATCCCATGGTTTTTGTTGGTTGCGTATTGCAGTGTTAATATTATGCTTCATTATGGGAAGATGTGTTCCTGTTATGATGTTAATATACATGGTGCAAACAAATACAACTCAGAAAAATACATCGCGTTTTGTTGGAAACTCTCCAGGGAACATCGTGTGGTAATGTATACAAATGTTTTATATGAAAGTACCCCTTTTGTCTTTTATGTTATTATTTATATATTAGGAATACACAATTACACAATAAGTTAATCAATACAATAGTTATTTTGAAATTTCAACAAAGTAACCTACAACACAAAAACGAACCTTATATACATGACATATTTTGTTGGCGGCTCTTATATCCAATATTAATCTGATTGTGTCTCTAGCTCTGAACTGGTTTGACTCGGAGAACACGTCCCATTCATAAGCTAATTTTGTACAATTTGAATCATCTATGTCCTAAATTAAGAGCATTAGAGTCCTCATGTTGTCACCATACAATGTCAAAACCTCATAATCGTTGGATCTCAACACACAGGGAAATTATGGCTGCAATTTCTACATACATATTAAATTTCCATATCAGTCAACGAGGTTTCGTCTATAGCTTAATTCAAAGTTATTAATTGAAAAATTATTGCACTCGACTAATTTTCTTGTAAACACACATTTTGGTGTAAGATCAACATCAAATGCATATATTCCTTTGTGGTAGATAAACCTGCTATGAAAGTTGGGAAATTCCCCAAATGCGGTTATCTCTTTAAACCCGAAAACATCAACAAAATTTGTCCCATAATAAGCCAAAAAGACAACCACGTAATCTGATAGTGAGTAATAATTTTGGAGCTCCATCTGTAAGATTCCAAATTTCATATTTAGTATATATTTGATTAATTAACAATTTTTTGCTTGTGTGATTAATTATTTAAATTATTTTATGTATGTTGTATGTGACGGGTGAGTGAAGGAATATTTTAAATAGTTAGAATTGTAAAATTTTGATAATTGGACCTAATTGAAAAATGTGATTAGTAACAGGGTTGACTCTGGGCCAGGTCAACCAGGCCCACAACTCAGGGCCTCAAAAAAAAGTAAGGCTTCAAATTATTATGTTTTGGGCTTTACAAAATAAATATTAAAATCGTATATATAAAATGAGTTGAAAATTTTGTCATAATTAGTGTTGCAGCCCAATAGTTGATAGAATAAATTTCACTAAGAAATAACTTGAGTTCAAGTCCAAGTAGCTTAAATGATTTTTTGTCTTTTTATTTTTCCAAAGAAAATTAGTGAATATACGACATAATTTTATAATATGAACCGTGAATTTTAATTTTAAATAATATAAGCTTATGTTTTTCTTTTAAATAATATAGAACATCTATACTTTTATATTATTTTGTTTTCTTTTTTCATTTCTAAAAAATAATCCTACATATTAACTTAATAAAAAACTTCAAATAGACTATAGTTTAATCTCTCTTTCTGAAAAATAAAACTTAAAAATTAAAATTCAAGATTAATTGTAAAAATTTTCTTTTATTAATTGATAATTTCTTCTTATTATATATTGTTTATTGTTTAATTTCTTATTCAATTTTGCTTTTAAAGAAAAATTTGTTTTGAGATATATTATAAAACCTTGCTTTTAAAGAAAAAATATTAGAAGGAAATTTTTTTCAAGTAGCTAAAATGTATTTTGATAATATTGATTAGAATTTGAATATTTTGATGTTGTTGGTGTCATTTACATTTAAATATAAGATGTTGTTTTATAAAAAAAAATTATTTACTAAGGATCCATTTTTATTATTCGTCCCGGGCCTCTAAAAAGTCAGGACCGACCTTGATTATTAATGTGGGGTTGTGAGAAGTCAGTCCATTAGTTTGGTTACTGGAATTTATATTATTTTACTAGTTTAATAAAAGAAATGGAATAAGAGTTAGTAAGGGGAATAAAAAGAGAAAAGAAAAGAGTTTCACTAGAAAAGAAGATAAGAACGCGAAAGAGGAGAAAAGGGCAAGAATGATAAATCAGTAAAATCGACGTAGAACAAGGTAAGGGTGAGTTTTCACTTAGCTATTGGGATTGTTGATGATGCATGATGGGTAATAACATGAGTATGAACTATGAACTAAGAAACTATGTAAAAGGATGTTTTACTTAGCTGCTTTATAAGAAACTATGAACTAAATTCTAAAAAGAGAAAACACAAAGTTTTATCTAATATATACAAAACACTAATTTTGTTGTTAATTTTCCCATACTGAAATTTTTAAAATTTCAAATATAATTTATAAATTCATTGGATAAACAAACTTATTATTAACAAATTTTTGAATAATGCAAACTAACAAAAATTGTAAGTATAATTATTAACTCTTATTTCATGTTTGTCACTCATTAACAGAGGAGTCCTGAAGGGTGTTCGCGGTGACACACCTACTATCTGGAAATGTGCACGCACGTATTAGTCAAAATATATTTATTTATTTTGGTTGTATTCCAGTAAAGTTTGAAGGTCACAACCCATGAACACGGAAAGTCGTATCATGAAATGAAGTAGAGCTACATGTTTTTATGGAAAGAAACATGCAAAAACTTGGTGGTCAATGCATGGAGAGTTTGTAGAAGTCAAATGCAAAAACATGGCAAGATAAATTAAATAATGACAAAATCAACAAGGAGTGGAACATTTTAGACATGAAGATTCAAGGGGGTTGCCTTTGTCTTTGTAAATATTTCAGTTCTAGTTTGGGGTTTAAATAACTGTAAGAGTAAGCAATACACATTCAAAATTTTATGTAAAAGGATGTTTTATTTAGCTACTTTATAAGAAACTATGAACTAAATTCTAATAAAACAAAACACAAAGTTTTATCTAATATATACAAAACACTAATTATGTTGTTAATTTTCCCATACTGGAATTTTTAAAATTTTAAATATAATTTATAAATTCATTGCATAAACAAACTTATTATTAACAAATTTTTAAATAATGCAAACTAACAAAAATTACAAGTATAATTATTATCTCTTCTTTCATGTTTGTCACTCATTAATAGAGGAGTCCTGAAGGATGTTCGTGGTGACACACCTACTAGTGTGCGCGCATATATTAGTCAAAATATATTTATTTATTTTGGTTGTCTTCCAGTAAAGTTTGAATGCCACAACCCATGAACACGGAAAGTCGTATCATGAAATGAAGTAGAGCTACATGTTTTCATGGAAAGAAACATGCAAAATCTCGGTGGTCACTGCATGGAGAGTTTGTAGAAGTCAAATGCAAAAACATGGCAAGATAAAATAAATAATGACAAAATCAACAAGGAGTGGAACATTTTAGATATGAAGATTCAAGGGGTTGTCTTTGTCTTAGTAAACATTTCAGTTCTAGTTTGGGGTTTAAATAATTGTAAGAGTAAGCAATACACATTCAAACTTTTATGTAAAAGGATTTTTTAATAAGCTGCTTTATAAGAAACTATAAACTAAATTCTGATAAGAGAAAACACAAAGTTTTATCTAATGTAACAAAACACTAATTTTGTAGTCAATTTCACCATATTGAAATTTTGAAAATTTCAAATATAATTTATAAATTCATGAAATAAACAAAATTATTATTATCAAACATATTATTAACAAATTTTTATATAATGCAAACTAACAAAAAATATAAGTATAATTACTATCCTTTGTTTCATGTTTGTCACTCATTAGCAGAGGAGTTCTGAAGGTTGTTCGCGGTGGCACACCTATAAGTGTGCGCGCATATATTAGTCAAATATATTTATTTATTTTGGTTGTCCTCCAATAAATTTTGAAGTCCACAACTCATGAACATTAAAATTCCTATCATGAAATGAAGTTGGGCTGCATGTTTTTATGGAAAGAAACATGAAAAAAGTTGGTGGCCACTGCATGGGTAGATTCTAGAAGTCAAATGCAAAAACATGGTAAGATATAATGAATAATGACAAAATAAACAAGGAGTACAACATTTTAGACATGATGATTCAAGGGGATGTGCCTTTGTGTTTGTGGTCATCTCAATTCTGGTTTTTGGTTTAAATAATATAAGAGTAAGCAAATATACATTCAAACTTTTATGTAAAAGGATGTTTTACTTAGCTGCTTTATAAGAAACTAAGAATTAAATTCTAATAAGAGAAAATACAAAGTTTTATCTAATATATACAAAACACCAATTTTGTTGTTAATTTTCCCATACTTGAATTTTTAAAATTTCAAATATAATTTATGAATTCATTGGATAAACAAACTTATTATTGACAAATTTTTAAATAATGCAAACTAACAAAAATTGTAAGTTTAATTATTATCTCTTATTTCATGTTTGTCACTCATTAACATAGGAGTCCTGAAGGGTGTTCGTGGTAACACACCTACTATCTGGAAATGTGCGCGCACGTATTAGTCAAAATATATTTATTTATTTTGGTCGTCTTCCAGTAAAGTTTGAAGGCCACAACCCATGAACACGGAAAGTCGTATCATGAAATGAAGTAGAGCTACATGTTTTTATGGAAAGAAACATGCAATAACTTGGTGGTCACTGCATGGAGAGTTTGTAGAAGTCAAATGCAAAAACATGGCAAGATAAAATAAATAATGACAAAATTAACAAGGATGGAACATTTTAGACATAAAGATTTAAGGGGTTGCCTTTGTCTATGTAAACATTTCAGTTCTAGTTTGGGGTTTAAATAAATGTAAGAGTAAGCAATACACATTTAAACTTTTATGTAAAAGGATGTTTTATTTAGCTATTTTATAAGAAACTATGAACTAAATTCTAATAAGAGAAAACACAAAGGTTTAACTAATATATACAAAACACTAATTTTGTTGTTAATTTTCCCATACTGGAATTTTTACAATTTTAAATATAATTTATAAATTCATTGGATAAACAAACTTATTATTAACAAATTTTTAAATAATGCAAACTAACAAAAATTGTAAGTATAATTATTATCTCTTCTTTCCTGTTTGTCACTCATTAATAGAGGAGTCCTGCAGGGTGTTCTCGGTGACACACCTACTAGTGTGTGTGCATATATTAGTCAAAATATATTTATTTATTTTGGTTGTCCTCCAGCAAATTTTGAAGGCCACAACCCATGAACATGAAAATTCCTATCATGAAATGAAGTTGGGCTGCATGTTATTATAGAAAGAAACATGCAAAAAGTTGGTGGTCACTGCATGGAGAGTTTGTAGAAGTCAAATGCAAACACATGGTAAGATATAATGAATAATGACAAAATAAACAAGGAGTACAACATTTTAGACTTAATGATTCTAGGGGGTTTGCCTTTGTGTTTGTGATCATTTCAATTCTTGTTTTTGGTTTAAATAATATAAGAGTAAGCAAATACACATTCAAACTTTTATGTAAAAGGATGTTTTACTTAGCTGCTTTATAAGAAACTATGAACTAAATTCTAAAAAGAGAAAACACAAAGTTTTATCTAATATATACAAAACACTAATTTTGTTGTTAATTTTCCCATACTGAAATTTTTAAAATTTCAAATATAATTTATAAATTCATTGGATAAACAAACTTATTATTAATAAATTTTTAAATAATGCAAACAAACAAAAATTGTAAGTATAATTATTATCTCTTCTTTCATGTTTGTCACTCATTAATAGAGGAGTCCTGCAGGGTGTTCGCGGTGACACACCTACTAGTATAATTGCCATCCTTTGTTTCATGTTTGTCACTCATAAGCAGAGGAGTTCTAAAACTTGTTTGCGGTGACAGACCTATAAGTGTGCGCGCATATATTAGTCAAATATATTTATTTATTTTGGTTGTCCTCCAGGAAATTTTCAAGGCCACAACTCATGAACATTAAAATTCCTATCATGAAATGAAGTTGGGCTGCATGCAAAAAGTTGGTGGCCACTGCATGGGTAGTTTCTAGAAGTCAAATGCAAAAACATGGTAAGATATGATGAATAATGATAAAATAAACAAGGAGTACAACATTTTAGACATAATGATTCAAGGGGATTTGCCTTTGTGATCATTTCAATTATGGTTTTTGGTTTAAATAATATAAGAGTAAGCAAATATACATTCAAACTGTTATGTAAAATGATGTTTTACTTAGCTGCTTTATAAGAAACTATGAATTAAATTCTAATAAGAGAAAATACTGGGTTTTATCTAATATATACAAAACACTAATTTTGTTGTTAATTTTCCCATACTTGAATTTTTAAAATTTCAAATATAATTTATAAATTCATTGGATAAACAAACTTATTATTGACAAATTTTTAAATAATCCAAACTAACAAAAATTGTAAGTTTAATTATTATCTCTTATTTCATGTTTGTCACTCATTAACATAGGAGTCCTGAAGGGTGTTCGTGGTGACACACCTACTATCTGGAAATGTGCGCGCACGTATTAGTCAAAATATATTTATTTATTTTGGTTGTCTTCCAGTAAAGTTTGAAGGCCACAACCCATGAACACGGAAAGTCGTATCATGAAATGAAGTAGAGCTACATGTTTTTATTAAAAGAAACATGCAATAACTTTGTGATCATTACATGTAGAGTTTGTAGAAGTCAAATGAAAAAACATGGCAAGAGAAAATAAATAATGACAAAATCAACAAGGATGGAACATTTTAGACATAAAGATTCAAGGGGGTAGCCTTTGTCTTTGTAAACATTTCAGTTCTAATTTGGGGTTTAAATAACTGTAAGAGCAAGCAATACACATTCAAACTTTTATGTAAAAGGATGTTTTATTTAGCTACTTTATAAGAAACTATGAACTAAATTCTAATAAGAGAAAACACAAAGTTTTATCTAATATATTCAAATCACTAATTTTCTTGTTAATTTTCCCATACTGGAATTTTTAAAATTTTAAATATAATTTATAAATTCATTGGATAAACAAACTTATTATTAACAAATTTTTAAATAATGCAAACAACAAAAATTGTAAGTATAATTATTAACACTTATTTCATGTTTGTCACTCATTAAGAGAGGAGTCCTGATGGGTGTTCGTGGTGACACACCTACTATCTGGAAATGTGCACACACGTATTAGTCAAAATATATTTATTTATTTTGGTTGTCTTCCAATAAAGTTTGAAGGCCACAACCCATGAACACGGAAAGTCGTATCATGAAATGAAGTAGAGCTACATGTTTTTATGGAAAGAAAAATGCAAAAACTTGGTGGTCACTGCATGGAGAGTTTGTAGAATTCAAATGCAAAAACATGGCAAGATAAAATAAATAATGACAAAATCAACAAGGAGTGGAACATTTTAGACATGAAGATTCAAGGTGGTTGCCTTTGTCTTTGTAAACATTTCAGTTCTAGTTTGGGGTTTAAATAACTGTAAGAATAAGCAATACACGTTCAAACTTTTATGTAAAAGGATGTTTTATTTAGCTACTTTATAAGAAACTATGAACTAAATTCTAATAAGAGAAAACACAAAGTTTTATCTAATATATACAAAACACTAATTATATTTTAATTTTCCCATACTGGAATTTTTAAAATTTTAAATATAATTTATAAATTTATTGGATAAACAAACTTATTATTAACAAATTTTTTAAATAATGCAAACTAACAAAAACTGTAAGTATAATTATTATCTCTTCTTTCATGTTTGTCACTCTTTAATAGAGGAGTCTTGAAGGGTGTTCGCGGTGACACACCTACTAGTGTGCGCGCATATATTAGTCAAAATATATTTATTTATTTTGGTTGTCTTCCAGTAAAGTTTGAAGGCCATAACCCATGAACACGGAAAGTCGTATCATGAAATGAAGTAGGGCTACATGTTTTTATGGAAAGAAACACGCAAAAACTCGGTGGTCACTGCATGGTGAGTTTGTAGAAGTCAAATGCAAAAACATGACAAGATAAAATAAATAATGACAAAATCAACAAGGAGTGGAACATTTTAGACATGAAAATTCAAGGGGTTGTCTTTGTCTTAGTAAACATTTCAGTTCTAGTTTGGGGTTTAAACAACGGTAAGAGTAATCAATACACATTCAAACTTTTATGTTAAAGGTTTTTTAATTAGCTGCTTTATAAGAAACTATAAACTAAATTCTAATAAGAGAAAACACAAAGTTTTATCTAATGTAAACAAAACACTAATTTTGTAGTTAATTTCACCATATTGAAATTTTGAAAATTTTAAATATAATTTATAAATTCATTAAATAAACAAAATTATTATTATCAAACATATTATTAACAAATTTTTATATAATGCAAACTAACAAAAAATATAAGTATAATTACTATCCTTTGTTTCATGTTTGTCACTCATTAGCAGAGGAGTTCTAAAAGTTGTTTGCGGTGGCACACCTATAAGTGTGCGCGCATATATTAGTCAAATATATTTATTTATTTTGGTTGTCCTCCAGTAAATTTTGAAGGCCACAACTCATGAACATTAAAATTCCTATCATGAAATGAAGTTGGGCTGCATGCAAAAAGTTGGTGGCCACTGCATGGGTAGTTTCTAGAAGTGAAATGCAAAAACATGGTAAGATATAATGAATAATGACAAAATAAACAAGGAGTACAACATTTTAGACATAATGATTCAAGGGGATTTGCCTTTGTGTTTGTGATCATTTCAATTGTGGTTTTTGGTTTAAATAATATAAGAGTAAGCAAATATACATTCAAAGTTTTATGTAAAAGGATGTTTTACTTAGCTGCTTTAAAGAAACTATGAATTAAATTCTAATAAGAGAAAATACAAGGTTTTATCTAATATATACAAAACACTAATTTTGTTAATTTTCCCATACTTGAATTTTTAAAATTTCAAATATAATTTATAAATTCATTGGATAAACAAACTTATTATTGACAAATTTTTAAATAATGCAAACTAACAAACATTGTAAGTTTAATTATTATCTCTTATTTCATGTTTGTCACTCATTAACATAGGAGTCCTGATGGGTGTTCGTGGTTGTAACACCCCAATTCTACCCAACGTTTAATATACAAAAATCAGAATAATTTTAAATTTTCATAAATTAAATACTGAGGCGTTACACCATCAAAACAACTCACTTTAAAACAGTTTACTTTAAAGTATAAATTTCGGATACGTAGCATCGCAGGAAAACATAAATTGATTCATAGAATTCAAAACATCTCCTTTATTAAACTTCCTCATCAAAATCATGTTTTTATGAATTATGGTTCTTATTCACAAAAGGAATAATAATAAAATAACAACAACAAGACGACATAAATATTTCCCAAGTGCTACGTATCGAGAACCGACCGACTAATAAAGATCTATAGACTCCGTCTTCATAACGCACGTTACCAATATATAGGTAACGGCAAAACAAGTAAAGGGTGAGATACTCCAAAACATATAATTAAAGGCATGATAAAATATATATATATATATATATATATATATATAGTTTCGGAATTATAAAGGGTATAGATTAATAAGTGTAATTCCAACACATAATCGACACTCACTTACTTTACTCGTCATCCTAATATGTATAATCTACACTATATCACCGAAATTTAATCGGCATAAAACGTCGCAATAACACATAACCCTCCGTCACCATGAAATCGTCGCGAGCTAATACATAATTAATTAACACGGTAGTCTTAAACAACAACATCAACCAACAACATTAAATAATGCTAGTAATATAAGCAACATAGCAAATCATCACAATTTGGCTAAAGCCCATCTTCGCTTTTGGCATGAAGCCCATTTTCGATTTTGGCATAAAGCCCATCATCACAAACATCATCACATCATATATCGTCGCAATTTAATATCATCCATCAATCGACAAAACCCAACGCCAAACAACTCAAATACAAACATAACCGACTCCATGAGACACGACTATGTTATGCATGTGGTACCCATCGCTTTGTCCGTAATTAGGGACACTTGGCATAAAGCCGATCTTCGCTCGGCATAAAAGCCATCATCGCTTGGCATAAAATCCTTCTTCGCTTATGAAATGTGTGACACCCCGATTTAATTCGAATATTAAATAAATGAGAATTTAGTTATTTATTTAATTAAAGTCTTAAGTATTTATTTTATTTGGATTAATTGGACCATTTAATAAGGAAAGGATTGGAGGTGTGCAGAGTAATTAGTGAGTAGGAGGAGTAAATTGCTCTACTTTTGCTAATTATTATTTATGCATTTTATTTGGATTAATAAAGGAATATTAAAAGGAGTATAAAAAGGAAAATAAAGGAAAAGTGAAGGTTTTTTGGAGAAAAGTCATAATATGTAGAATTGGAGAAGAGAGGAGAAAAGAGGAAAGCCGACGCCGAGAGAAATCGAAGATCATCGCGAGGTAAGGGGTGATTTCTTTCGATTAATATGTCTTATGGGTTTTGGGAACCAACGGGGTAATTGGGTATGTTAGGAAATTGAATTATAGGTTTATGGAAGGAAACCCTATTTTGTGTCAGTGTATGAAAATTGGATCATTAGTGTGTCAGATAACTAATAGGAATGTGTAAATTATGTTGTTTGATGTCAAAATGGTGTAAAATGGCTTTAGATTGGTGTTCCCAATGTCACAATTCGTGTTTGAAAGTTTGGAAATGTTTATGGATGCATAAAGTTGTCAAAAATAGTAGATTTTATCAGTCGTGGAACCGGTTCCCTGTGGGGAGGAACCGGGTTCCAAGTGTTAAATTTCAAAATCTGGGGATTTTTGTACATGGGAACCGGTTCCCTGTGGGGAGGAACCGGTTCCCTGTGGGGAGGAACCGGGTTCCCCATACAAAAATCCAGGGAGGCTTATTTTTAAAACGTGGGAACCGGTTCCCTGTGGGGAGGAACCGAGTTCCCCATACATTTTTCCAGGAAGCGTGTATTTTCAAATTGTGGGAACCAGGTTCTCCCAGTGAGGAACCGGTTACCACTGTGTATTTTTCCAAAACTTCTAAAACTTCAAAAATTCATATTTTCTAAACCGTAACTCCGATTCGAGTGCCGTTTTCGGCGTTATTTCTTAAATTTAAATTTATATCTTTTGGAAAGGAAAAATATTATTTTCTCAAAAATTATTTTTAAAAGAGTCGAGCTCCCGATTTTGAAAAGTATGGATTAATTAAGGATGATGAATAATTAATACGAATGGTCTGAGTTACCAGATGAGAGCTAATGCATACCATGTTATATGTTGATATTCATTATGGTTTGAATGTGATATATTGGTGAATTGGCATGATGTGGATTGTATTGATATTATGATCTGTGAAGTGATGTTGCATGCCTTTATGATGCATGCATTGAACATTGTTAAATTGGTTCATTCCCATTGTGCGGAAGTGAGCTTGCAGAGCCAATAGACTTACCTGGTCGGAGGTGGTGAGGCTAGATTCTTGACCCAATGGTTATGGGCAAATCATGGATTACACTGTCTTTCCACGAGTAAACGGAGCAGTGGGTGAACTCGGTTCACGTTTTGGTACCACATGCATAGAGTGCATTGCATATGGGTTGTAACATGTTAGGATGATTTCCGTGTTGCAATTTCCATTGTTTGATATATACATGATCATTGTGTGAACTGTTTGTGAATTGATTATGACTTTGTGTTTGGTTAATGGATTAATGTAACTGATTATTCTGTTGTATTTAAAAACGTATAATACATGTTATATTGAATTGAAATCTCACCCTTACTTTAACAATTTCGGATCGTGATTAGCGCTTGAGTTGGTGAGGATAGCTCTAGAGTCGAATTTAGTTAATCTAGTTCGTGTCGTTGTCGTGCTCGTAGATGTAACACGGGAAACGGTTGCTTGAATCCTTTAATGGATATTTTGAATAGTTTTGAATTATGTTGATTTATTATCCCGAATAATGTTGAGTGATGTATTCAGATTTTGGTTATGTTTTCATTTCATTAAACATGACGCTGAGTATGATTTATTTAATGATTTATTCCTCGTGAAGGCATGACACTGCTTGGTAAATTTTATGATTTAAATTGTGACCCTTAATTGTGAATAAAACTCGATATTAATTTATAAAACACGGGAAATTAGAAGGGGTGTTACAATAGTGGTATCAGAGCATAGTCGGTCTTGTCTTAGTGTCGTTATCCCTTTTAGTATGCGACTAGTGTAAGTAACACTGTTGATACTTGTGTACTGATGTAGATTGTTTTGTAATGTTACAGAACAATGGCTGGAAGAGGTAACGGAAGGAATGATGATGCTATTGCTGAGGCCTTGGGAATGTTAGCTGGAGTGCTCGGAGGGAATCAGCAGGGGGCTGCGATTGGTGCTGACCGACAATTGGGGAATTTTTAGAGGAATAATCCTCCGTTGTTTAAGGGTGCACATGATCCCGAGGGTGCTCAGAAGTGGTTGAAGGAGATCGAGAGAATCTTCAAAGTGATTGATTGTGCTGAAGGGCTGAAGGTGAGGTATGGTACTCACATGTTGGCGAAGTCGATGACCGTGGGTTGCTACCGGGGAATGGAAGAAGATGGAACCGCATTGACTTGGGTTGTGTTCAGGGAGCTTTTCTGAGAAGGTATTTTCCTGAAGACATTCGGGGTAAGAAAGAGATTGAATTTCTGGAGCTCAAGCAAGGCAACAAGTCTGTGAGTGAGTATGCAACGAAGTTCACTGAGTTAGCAAAGTATTATGCTAATTACCCTAACGATGCAGATGGAGAATTTTCCAAATGTATCAAGTTTGAGAATGGACTGCGTGATGAGATCAAGCAGGGTATCAGGTATCAGCGTATTAGAAGGTTCCCTGATTTGGTTGACTGTAGTAGGATTCTAGAAGAAGATCTTACTAGTACTAAGGCGAATGCTTAGAATTATCCGAAGGGTAAGAGAGATGGATCGTGGTAAGCCTTATGATAGGAATAATCATAAATCTGGAGGTTGGAAGAAGCCTAGTGGGGGAGACTCTGGTTCTTCTGGTTCTTCCGTAAAGTGTTACAGATGTGGTGAATTGGGTCACCGAGCTCTTGAATGCAAGACTGATGCGAGGAAGTGCAACAATTGTGGAAGATTTGGTCATTTAGCTGCTGAGTGTAGATCCCGAAGGATAACTTGTTACAACTGTGGCGAAGAAGGACACACTCGTCCGCAGTGTACTAAGCCAAAGAAAGAATAAGCTAGTGGGAAAGTGTTCGCTTTGTCAGGATCAGAGGTTAAGCCAGACGATCGGTTGATTAAAGGTACATGTTTTATTAATGGCATACCTTTAATTGCAATTATTGATACTGGAGCGACACATTGTTTTATTTCTTTGGATTGTGCTAAAATATTGAATCTGGAAATTTCTAACTTGGATGGAAGTATGGTTATTGACACTCCTGCGTCGGGTTCAGTGACTACTTCGTATGTGTGTAGGAATTGTCCTATCGTTATTTTCGATAGAGGTTTCGGTATGGATTTAGTGTGCCTACCTTTAGAACAACTTGATATTATCCTCGGAATGAACTGGTTGGTCTTCAACCAGGTTCATATCAATTGTTTTGAGAAGACGGTTATATTTCCTGAGGTAGCTAAAGTTGAAGAGGTGACCATGTCAGTTAAGCAGATGAATTCAGCTGTCAGAGATGGTGCTGTAGTGTTTATGTTGTATTCTTCAACGGAAGTGAAAGGGAAGGTTAAGAGTGGTGAGTTACCAGTTGTGAATGAGTTTCCAGAAGTGTTTCCGGAAGATGTTAGTGAACTACCACCTGAGAGAGAAGTGGAGTTTACTATCGATTTGATTCCTGGAACTAGTCCGGTGTCGATGGCGCCTTATCGCATGTCGGCATCTGAGTTGTCTGAGCTGAAGAAACAATTAGAAGAGTTGTTGGAGAAGAAGTTCATTCGGCCTAGTGTTTCGCCGTGGGGTGCGCCGGTGTTGTTGGTTAAGAAGAAGGAAGGTACGATGAGACTGTGTGTTGACTACAGACAGTTGAATAAAGTGACAATCAAGAATCGGTATCCACTGCCGAGGATTGATGACTTGATGGATCAGTTAGTTGGAGCTTGTGTATTTAGTAAAATCGATCTGAGGTCTGGATATCATCAGATTCGTGTTAAGTCAGAAGATATTCAGAAGACTGCGTTTAGAACGAGGTATGGGCACTATGAATATTCTGTTATGCCATTTGGAGTTACTAATGCACCTGGTGTGTTTATGGAGTATATGAACAGGATATTTCATCCGTATCTTGACAAGTTTGTGGTGGTGTTTATTGACGACATTCTGATCTATTCAAAGGATGATGAGGAGCATGCAAGGCATCTTAGGATTGTATTGGAATTGTTGAAGGAAAAGAAACTTTATGCGAAATTGTCGAAGTGCGAGTTTTGGTTAAGCGAAGTAAGTTTTCTTGGTCACGTGATTTCCAAGAATGGTATTGCTGTAGACCCTACAAAAGTAGAAGCGGTATCTCAGTGGGAAGCGCCGAAGAATGCTTCAGAGATTCGTAGTTTTCTTGGTCTGGTAGGTTACTACAGGAAATTTATTGAGGGATTTTCGAAGTTAGCGTTACCGTTGACTAAGTTAACAAGAAAAGGGAAAGTGTTTATTTGGGATGCAGATTGTGAGAAAGGATTCCAAGAATTGAAGAGGAGGTTGACTAGTGCTCCGATTTTAATTTTGCCGAATCCGGAAGAATCTTTCGTGGTGTATTGTGATGCGTCCTTGATGGGTTTAGGAGGTGTTTTGATGCAAGATAGGCAAGTTGTGGCTTATGCTTCGAGACAGTTGAAGACTCATGAAAGGAATTACCCGACTCATGATTTAGAGTTGGCGGCTGTTGTGTTTGTGTTGAAATTATGGAGGCATTATCTGTATGGTTCACGGTTTGAAGTGTTCAGTGATCATAAGAGCCTGAAGTATCTCTTTGATCAGAAAGAGTTGAATATGAGGCAGAGGAGATGGTTAGAATTTCTCAAGGATTACGATTTTGGTTTGAATTACCATCCTGGTAAGGCAAACGTCGTGGCAGATGCGTTGAGCAGGAAATCCTTGCATATGTCGATGTTAATGGTTCGTGAATTGGATTTAGTGGAGCAATTCAGAGACTTGAGTTTGGTATGTGAGACTACTCCCGAATAGTGTGAAGTTGGGCATGTTAAAGCTGACTAGTGGTATTTTGGAAGAGATTCGAAGTGGGCAGAAGTCTGATGTTGGTTTGGTAGATAAGTTGACATTGATCAACCAAGGTCAAGGAGGCGAGTTCTGAATTGATGAGAATGGTGTTATGATATTTGGTGATAGGGTGTGTGTTCCGGATGTTGCTGAGATTAGGAAAAGTATTTTGGAGGAAGGACACCGTAGTGGATTGAGTATTCATCCTGGTGTTACTAAGATGTACCATGATTTGAAGAAATTATTTTGGTGGCCTGGAATGAAAAAGGAAATTGCCGAGTTTGTGTATGCGTGTTTGGTTTGTCAGAAATCAAAGATTGAGCATCAGAAGCCGTCAGGACTGATGGAACCGTTGTTTGTTCCGGAATGGAAATGGGATGGCATTTCTATGGATTTTGTGTCTGGTTTGCCTAGAACGGAAAAGAACTGTGATTCAATTTGGGTGATTGTCGACCGATTGACGAAGTCCGCTCACTTTATTCCGATAAGAATGGATTATCCGATGGAGAGGTTGGCAGAATTGTATGTTGAGAAGATTGTAAGTTTGCATGGTATTCCGTCTAGCATTGTGTCGGATAGAGATCCGAGGTTTACTTCTAAGTTCGGACGGGTTGCAAGAAGCTCGGGTACTAAGTTACGGTTGAGTTCGCGTATCATCCGCAGATGATGGTCGACGGAGGACGATTCATCGTTAGAAGATTTGTTGAGAGCTTGTGTGTTAGAAAGGTGGAGCTTGGGATAGCTATTTGTCGTTGATAGAGTTTACCTACAACAATAGTTTTCATTCGAGCATCGGTATGGCTTTGAGGCATTGTATGGTAGGAGATGTCGGACACCGTTGTGTTGGTACGAATCGGAGAAAGTGCCGTGATTGGGCGTAGATCGCTCAATAAACTTCGAGAAGATTAAGATGATTCAGAGAAGATGAGGACTTCGAGTCGCAAAGTTACCATGATAAGAGAAGGAAAGATCTTGAGTTTAATGAAGGAGACCACGTGTTCATGCGAGTTACTCGATGATCGGTATTGGTCGAGCTTTGAAGTCAAAGAAGTTGACTCGCGCTTTATTGGTCCGCTTCGATTACCAAGAGAGTTGGGAAAGTTGCTTACATTTACCGCCGTCACTTGCATGATATTTTCCATGTATCTCAGTTGAGGAAGTACATTGCGGATCCGTCTCATGAGATTCAAGTGGATGATGTTCAGGTGCGGGATAATTTGACTGTTGAAGCAGTACCTGCGAGAATTGAGGATCGGAAAGTGAAGCAATTGCAGGTAAAGAGATAGCACCGTACGAGTAGCTTAGGGAGGACCAAAGGAAATGTCACTGGGAACCGGAGAGTCAGATGAAGGACTCGTATCCCGAACTTTTCGTCTAAGGTATGTTTTCGAGGACGAAAACTCTTTTAGTGGGGGAGAGTTGTGACACCCCGATTTAATTCGAATATTAAATAAATGAGAATTTAGTTATTTATTTAATTAAAGTCTTAAGTATTTATTTTATTTGGATTAATTGGACCATTTAATAAGGAAAGGATTGGAGGTGTGCAGAGTAATTAGTGAGTAGGAGGAGTAAATTGCTCTACTTTTGCTAATTATTATTTATGCATTTTATTTGGATTAATAAAGGAATATTAAAAGGAAAATAAAGGAAAAGAGAAGGTTTTTTTTGGAGAAAAGTCATAATACGTAGAATTGGAGAAGAGAGGAGAAAATAGGAAAGCCGACGCCGAGAGAAATCGAAGATCATCGCGAGGTAAGGGGTGATTTCTTTCGATTAATATGTCTTATGAGTTTTGGGAATCAACGGGGTAATTGGGTATGTTAGGAAATTGAATTATAGGTTTATGGAAGGAAACCCTATTTTGTGTCAGTGTATGGAAATTGGATCATTAGTGTGTCAGGTAACTAATAGGAATGTGTAAATTATGTTGTTTGATGTCAAAATGGTGTAAAATGGCTTTAGATTGGTGTTCCCAATGTCACAATTCGTGTTTGAAAGTTTGGAAATGTTTATGGATGCATAAAGCTGTCAAAAATAGCAGATTTTATCGTTATAGTCGTGGGAACCGGTTCCTCTAGGGAGGAACCGGTTCCAAGTGTTAAATTAAAATGGGATTTTTGTACATGGGCCGGTTCCTGGGAGGAACCGGTTCCCCATACAAAATCGTGGAGGCTTATTTTAAACGTGGGAACCGGTTCCCGTGGGAGGAACGGTTCCCATACATTTTCCAGGAAGCGTGTATTTTCAAATTGTGGGAACCGGGTTCTCCCAGTGAGGAACCGGTTACCACTGTGTATTTTTCCAAAACTTCTAAAACTTTCAAAAATTCATATTTTCTAAACCATAACTCCGATTCGAGTGCCGTTTTCGGCGTTATTTCTTAAATTTAAATTTCTATCTTTTGGAAAGGAAAAATATTATTTTCTCAAAAATTATTTTTAAAAGAGTCGAGCTCCCGATTTTGAAAAGTATGGATTAATTAAGGATGATGAATAATTAATACGAATGGTCTGAGTTACCGGATGAGAGCTAATGCATACCATGTTATATGTTGATATTCATTATGGTTTGAATGTGATATATTGGTGAATTGGCATGATGTGGATTGTATTGATATTATGATCTGTGAAGTGATGTTGCATGCCTTTATGATGCATGCATTGAACATTGTTAAATTGGTTCATTCCCATTGTGCGGAAGTGAGCTTGCAGAGCCAATAGACTTACCTGGTCGGAGGTGGTGAGGCTAGATTCTTGACCCAATGGTTATGGGCAAATCATGGATTACACTGTCTTTCCACGAGTAAACGGAGCAGTGGGTGAACTCGGTTCACGTTTTGGTACCACATGCATAGAGTCTGCATTGCATATGGGGTTGTAACATGTTAGGATGATTTCCAGTGTTGCAATTTCCATTGTTTGATATATACATGATCATTGTGTGAACTGTTTGTGAATTGATTATGACTTTGTGTTTGGTTAATGGATTAATGTAACTGATTATTCTGTTGTATTTAAAAACGTATAATACATGTTATATTGAATTGAAATCTCACCCTTACTTTAACAATTTCAGATCAGAAGTGATTAGCTGCTTGGAGTTGGTGAGGATAGCTCTAGAGTCGAGTTTAGTTAATCTAGTCCGCATGTCAGTGTCGTGCTCTGGTAGATGTAACACTGGGGAAACGGTTGCTTGAATCCTTTAATGGATATTTTGAATAGTTTTGAATTATGTTGATTTATTATCCTGGAATAACTGTTGAGTGATGTATTCAGGATTTTGGTTGTGTTTTCATTTTCGCTGTTAAACATGACGTTGAGTATGATTTATTTAATGATTTATTCCTCAGTGAAGGCATGACACCTGTTTGGTAAATTTTTATGATTTAAATTGTGACGCCTCTTAATTGTGAATAAAACTCTTATATTAATTCTATAAAACGCGGGAAATTAGAAGGGGTGTTACAAAATGTATGTGACTCGACAATAAAACAACACAACACAAAAACATCATCATCGCTCATCCAAATTGGCATAAAGCCCACATCGCCATAATTTATCCAAAACAAGATAAATATATCATCGCATCATAATTGCATTATGCAAACATCACTAATAAGTTCACCAAAAGTCATGCATTCACAAATCGGAAGCATATATTAACAACATCAATTTAATCGTAACATCAACACGTACAAAACATATACCATCGCATTGCATATCAACAAGTATTCATTAATAAATACACCATCGCAAATCTTACGTTTATTCACACCGCATCATTATTAATTAATTCACTAAATTCCGAAAACGGGAAAATAGTCAAACACCTATAATTGTCACGAAAGCCATTCCTAACAACCGGTATTAATCATAATCGTCGACGTCGAAATCGGATTGTCCATTCGTACCTTAAATCTACTAAAACACCGTCCGATTCAATTTTACCGTAAATTGGCCTATTTCGGGTCGTCTCGTAAAAACTCACAATTTCTAAAAACTAACCTCACCATTACATTCTACACGTCAAACTTAGCTAGCACGTCAATTTTCATTGAATTCGGAGCAACTTGCTCCGTCGTTGAATTTACCGAAATCAGAAAATCGGAATATAATCGGGTTCTAAATTTAATCGACTATCTTATCCCCTAATTATATTTTATGGTTACCAAGTATTACCAAGTGGAATTGGGATAATTGACAGAAACAGAAACCATTACAGGGAAAATTATGCAGGACATATAAATTTGACAGAAAACAGAAAATGGAAAACACACAGCAAAACAGCAAATCCACGAAATCTCATTCCTTGCTGGCTGAAGGGGACGAACGTCCCAGCCATTACAAAGGGCTTGGAGGCGAGGGCCTCAAGCTAGGGGGTGGCCGCCCCACACTTGGAGGTGGGCGCCTCCCCCATTTGCATTTCCTCCATTAATTTCTTCCTTCCCTGCGTTTTCACTGTAACACAATTTTTCTGGTTTTTCAACTTTTGCTGTTTTATTTTATTTTCTATTTCCATTTCATCTTATATTTTCATTTCTATTTTATATTTTCATTTCTATTTTTCCAAACACTACAACACTAGCAACAATACATCTATAATCTCTACTCTTCATCTGACTTCTCCAAACTATCACAACAATCAACCAACAAAATCATAAAACTCTACTATCAATTTTTCCTCAATTCAAACTAAACCCACCAAACATCTCTTATCACTAACTCACCATCTCTTATCATCAACACAACATATATACCTCAAATACAACATCAAAACATACTTCTACCATCAATTGAGAATTTCAACAACAACAACACAACACCAAAACAATGGAAAACTATAACCCCATGGATCAAAATACTAATTTTTCCTAAATCCACAACATATCTATCAAACCCTAACTATATGGAAAGGAAAATCAAACCCCTTACCTCTAGCTTGGTTGATTGCAAGATGCTCCATCAAAGCCCCAACCTCAAACTCTTGCTCATGATCTTCCCCATCTTCCCCTCCTTGCTCTTCTTCTCAAAACCCTTTTCTTTTCTCTCAAACTCTCAAGTTTCTATTCTTGGCTTTTGTTTTACAAATGGGAAGAAATGAGGAAAATGGCTTATATAACTTATTTTCCTTACTAGCATCCAAGTTCTCATGTTTGGTTTTGGTATAAATGAATGGAAGGAAAATAAGGAGAAAGGTTTATAAGAGTATTTTCCTTACTAGCAACAAGGATGTAAAACCCAATTCTAACAAAATGCTCCCCACACCCCTAATTAATTCTTATAAATTAACACACTAATAATATCTACCAATATTATCAATTCAATCAATTAAAATAATTCCGGGGAATTAAATATCGGATCCGAATAACATTTTACCGAACCGAACGGAATAAGACCCGGACCGAACACAACGTCGCCAGATAAATTAATAGATATATTAACTAATATGAATATTCTCGTCGCAAGATAAATATCGATCGGTAATTCGAAAATATTAATATAATATAATATTAATTAAAAACGGGCGTTACAGTGGTGACACACCTACTATCTGGAAATGTGCGCGCACGTATTAGTCAAAATATATTTATTTATTTTGGTTGTCTTCCAGTAAAGTTTGAAGGCCACAACCCATGAACACGGAAAGTTGTATCATGAAATGAAGTAGAGCTACATGTTTTTATGGAAAGAAACATGCAATAACTTGGTGGTCACTACATGGAGAGTTTGTAGAAGTCAAATGAAAAAATATGGAAAGATAAAATAAATAATGACAAAATCAACAAGGATGGAACATTTTAGACATAAAGATTCAAGGGGGTTGCCTTTGTCTTTGTAAACATTTCAGTTCTAATTTGGGGTTTAAATAACTGTAAGAGCAAGCAATACACATTCAAACTTTTATGTAAAAGGATGTTTTATTTAGCTACTTTATAAGAAACTATGAACTAAATTCTAATCAGAGAAAACACAAAGTTTTATCTAATATATACAAAACACTAATTTTGTTGTTAATTTTCTCATACTGGAATTTTTAAAATTTTAAATATAATTTATAAATTCATTGGATAAACAAACTTATTATTAACAAATTTTTAAATAATGCAAACTAACAAAAATTGTAAGTATAATTATTATCTCTTCTTTCATGTTTGTCACTCATTAATAGAGGAGTCTCAAGGTGTTCATGTGACACACCTACTAGTGTGCGTGCATATATTAGTCAAACTATATTTATTTATTTTGGTGGTCCTCCAGCAAATTTTGAAGGCCACAACCCATGAACATGAAAATTCCTATCATGAAATAAAGTTGGGCTGCATGTTTTTGTTGAAAGAAACATGCAAAAAGTTGGTGGTCACTGCATGGAGAGTTTGTAGAAGTCAAATGCAAAAACATGGTAAGATATAATGAATAATGACAAAATAAACAAGGAGTACAACATTTTATACTTAATGATTCCAGGGGGTTTGCCTTTGTGTTTGTGATGATTTCAATTCTGGTTTTTGGTTTAAATAATATAATAGTAAGCAAATACACATTCAAACTTTTATGTAAAAGGATGTTTTACTTAGCTGCTTTATAAGAAACTACGAACTAAATTCTAAAAAGAGAAAACACAAAGTTTTATCTAATATATACAAAACACTAATTTTGTTTCTTAATTTTCCCATACTGAAATTTTTAAAATTTTAAATATAATTTATAAATTCATTGGATAAACAAACTTATTATTAACAAATTTTTAAATAATGCAAACTAACAAAAATTGTAAGTATAAATATTATCTCTTATTTCATGTTTGTCACTCATTAACAGAGGAGTCCTGAAGGGTGTTCGCGGTGACACACCTACTATCTGGAAATGTGCACGCACGTATTAGTCAAAATATATTTATTTATTTTGGTTGTCTTCCAGTAAAGTTTGAAGGCCACAACCCATGAACACAGAAAGTCGTATCATGAAATGAAGTAGAGCTACATGTTTTTATGGAAAGAAACATGCAATAACTTGGTGGTCACTACATGGAGAGTTTGTAGAAGTCAAATGGAAAGACATGGAAAGATAAAATAAATAATGACAAAATCAACAAGGATGGAACATTTTAGACATAAAGATTCAAGGGGGTTGCCTTTGTCTTTGTAAACATTTCAGTTCTAATTTGGGGTTTAAATAACTGTAAGAGCAAGCAATACACATTCAAACTTTTATGTAAAAGGATGTTTTATTTAGCTACTTTATAAGAAACTATGAACTAAATTCTAATAAGAGAAAACACAAAGTCTTATCTAATATATACAAAACACTAGTTTTGTTGTTAATTTTTTCATACTGGAATTTTTAAAATTTTAAATATAATTTATAAATTCATTGGATAAACAAACTTATTATTAACAAATTTTTAAATAATGCAAACTAACAAAAATTGTAAGTATAATTATTATCTCTTCTTTCATGTTTGTCACTCATTAATAGAGGAGTCCTTAGGTGTTTGTGACACACCTACTAGTGTGCGTGCATATATTAGTCAAACTATATTTATTTATTTTGGTGGTCCTCCAGCAAATTTTGAAAGCCACAACCCATGAACATGAAAATTCCTATCATGAAATAAAGTTGGGCTGCATGTTTTTGTTGAAAGAAACATGCAAAAAGTTGGTGGTCACTGCATGGAGAGTTTGTAGAAGTCAAATGCAAAAACATGGTAAGATATAATGAATAATGACAAAATAAACAAGGAGTACAACATTTTATACTTAATGATTCAAGGGGGTTTGCCTTTGTGTTTGTGATGATTTCAATTCTGGTTTTTGGTTTAAATAATATAAGAGTAAGCAAATAGACATTCAAACTTTTATGTAAAAGGATGTTTTACTTAGCTGCTTTATAAGAAACTACGAACTAAATTCTAAAAAGAGAAAACACAAAGTTTTATCTAATATATACAAAACACTAATTTTGTTTCTTAATTTTCCCATAATGAAATTTTTAAAATTTCAAATATAATTTATAAATTCATTGGATAAACAAACTTATTATTAACAAATTTTTAAATAATGCAAACTAACAAAAATTGTAAGTATAAATATTAACTCTTATTTCATGTTTGTCACTCATTAACAGAGGAGTCCTGAAGGGTGTTCGCGGTGACACACCTACTATCTGGAAATGTGCACGCACGTATTAGTCAAAATATATTTATTTATTTTGGTTGTCTTCCAGTAAAGTTTGAAGGCCACAACCCATGAACACGGAAAGTCGTATCATGAAATGAAGTAGCGCTACATGTTTTTATGGAAAGAAACATGCAAAAACTTGGTGGCCACTGCATGGAGAGTTTGTAGAAGTCAAATGGAAAAACATGGAAAGATAAAATAAATAATGACAAAATCAACAAGGATGGAACATTTTAGACATAAAGATTCAAGGGGTTGCCTTTGTCTTTGTAAACATTTCAGTTCTAATTTGGGGTTTAAATAACTGTAAGAGCAAGCAATACACATTCAAACTTTTATGTAAAAGGATGTTTTATTTAGCTACTTTATAAGAAACTATGAACTAAATTCTAATCAGAGAAAACACAAAGTCTTATCTAATATATACAAAACACTAATTTTGTTGTTAATTTTTTCATACTGGAATTTTTAAAATTTTAAATATAATTTTTAAATTCATTGGATAAACAAACTTATTATTAACAAATTTTTAAATAATGCAAACTAACAAATATTGTAAGTATAATTATTATCTCTTCTTTCATGTTTGTCACTCATTAATAGAGGAGTCCTGCAGGGTGTTCGCGGTGACACACCTACTAGTGTATGTGCATATATTAGTAAAACTATATTTATTTATTTTGGTGGTCCTCCAGCAATTTTTGAAGGCCACAACCCATGAACATGAAAATTCCTATCATGAAATAAAGTTGGGCTGCATGTTTTTGTTGAAAGAAACATGCAAAAAGTTGGTGGTCACTGCATGGAGAGTTTGTAGAAGTCAAATGCAAAAACATGGTAAGATATAATGAATAATGATAAAATAAACAAGGAGTACAACATTTTAGACTTAATGATTCAAGGGGGTTTGCCTTTGTGTTTGTGATGATTTCAATTCTGGTTTTTGGTTTAAATAATATAAGAGTAAGCAAATACACATTCAAACTTTGATGTAAAAGGATGTTTTACTTAGCTGCATTATAAGAAACTACGAACTAAATTCTAAAAAGAGAAAACACAAAGTTTTCTCAAATATATACAAAACACTAATTTTGTTTCTTAATTTTCCCATACTTAAATTTTTAAAATTTCAAATATAATTTATAAATTCATTGGATAAACAAACTTATTATTAACAAATTTTTAAATAATGCAAACTAACAAAAATTGTAAGTATAAATATTAACTCTTATTTCATGTTTGTCACTCATTAACAGAGGAGTCCTGAAGGGTGTTCGCGGTGACACACCTACTATCTGGAAATGTGCACGCACGTATTAGTCGAAATATATTTATTTATTTAGGTTGTCTTCCAGTAAAATTTGAAGGCCACAACCCATTAACACGGAAAGTCGTATCATGAAATGAAGTAGAGCTACATGTTTTTATGGAAAGAAACATGCAAAAACTTGGTGGCCACTGCATGGAGAGTTTGTAGAAGTCAAATGGAAAAACATGGAAAGATAAAATAAATAATGACAAAATCAACAAGGATGGAACATTTTAGACATAAAGATTCAAGGGGTTGCCTTTGTCTTTGTAAACATTTCAGTTCTAATTTGGGGTTTAAATAACTGTAAGAGCAAGCAATGCACATTCAAACTTTTATGTAAAAGGATGTTTTATTTAGCTACTTTATAAGAAACTATGAACTAAATTCTAATCAGAGAAAACACAAAGTCTTATCTAATATATACAAAACACTAATTTTGTTGTTAATTTTTTCATACTGGAATTTTTAAAATTTTAAATTAAATTTTTAAATTCATTGGATAAACAAACTTATTATTAACAAATTTTTAAATAATGCAAACTAACAAAAATTTTAAGTATAATTATTATCTCTTCTTTCATATTTGTCACTCATTAATAGAGGAGTCCTGCAGGGTGTTCGCGGTGACACACCTACTAGTGTATGTGCATATATTAGTAAAACTATATTTATTTATTTTGGTGGTCCTCCAGCAAATTTTGAAGGCCACAACCCATGAACATGAAAATTCCTATCATGAAATAAAGTTGGGTTGCATGTTTTTGTTGAAAGAAACATGCAAAAAGTTGGTGGTCACTGCATGGAGAGTTTGTAGAAGTCAAATGCAAAAACATGGTAAGATATAATGAATAATGATAAAATAAACGAGGAGTACAACATTTTAGACTTAATGATTCAAGGGGGTTTGCCTTTGTGTTTGTGATGATTTCAATTCTGGTTTTTGGTTTAAATAATATAAGAGTAAGCAAATACACATTCAAACTTTTATGTAAAAGGATGTTTTACTTAGCTGCATTATAAGAAACTACGAACTAAATTCTAAAAAGAGAAAACACAAAGTTTTCTCAAATATATACAAAACACTAATTTTGTTTATTAATTTTCCCATACTGAAATTTTTAAAATTTCAAATATAATTTATAAATTCATTGGATAAACAAACTTATTATTAACAAATTTTTAAATAATGCAAACAAACAAAAATTGTAAGTATAAATATGAACACTTATTTCATGTTTGTCACTCATTATCAGAGGAGTCCTGAAGGGTGTTCGCGGTGACACACCTACTATCTGGAAATGTGCACGCACGTATCAGTCAAAATATATTTATTTATTTTGGTTGTCTTCCAGTAAAATTTGAAGGCCACAACCCATTAACACGGAAAGTCGTATCATGAAATGAAGTAGAGCTACATGTTTTTATGGAAAGAAATATGCAAAAACTTGGTGGCCACTGCATGGAGAGTTTGTAGAAGTCAAATGCAAAAACATGGCAAGATAAAATAAATAATGACAAAATCAACAAGGTGTGGAACATTTTAGACATGAATATTCAAGGGGGTTTCCTTTGTCTTTGTAAACATTTCAGTTCTAGTTTGGGGTTTAAATAGCTGTAAGAGTAAGCAATACACATTCGAACTTTTATGAAAAAGGATGTTTTATTTAGCTACTTTATAAGAAACTATGAACTAAATTCTAATAAGAGAAAACACAAAGTTTTATCTAATGTAAATAAAACACTAATTTTGTAGTTAATTTCCCCATATTGAAATTTTGAAAATTTCAAATATAATTTATAAATTCATTAAATAAACAAAATTATTATTATCAAACATATTATTAACAAATTTTTATATAATGCAAACTAACAAAAAATATAAGTATAATTAATATCCTTTGTTTCATGTTTGTCACTCATTAACAGAGGAGTTATGAAGGTTGTTCGCGGTGGCACACTTATAAGTGTGCGCGCATATATTTGTCAAATATATTTATTTATTTTGGTTGTCCTCCAGTAAATTTTGAAGACCACAACTCATGAACATTAAATGCAAAAACATGTTAAGATATAATGAATAATGACAAAATAAACAAGGAGTACAACATTTTAGACATAATGATTCAAGGGGATTTGCCTTTGTGTTTGTGATCATTTCAATTCTGGTTTTTGGTTTAAATAATATAAGAGTAAGCAAATATTCATTCAAACTTTTATGTAAAAGGATGTTTTACTTAGCTGCTTTATAAGAAACTATGAATTAAATTCTAATAAGAGAAAATACAATGTTTTATCTAATATATACAAAACACTAATTTTATTGTTAATTTTCCCATACTTGAATTTTTAAAATTTCAAATATAATTTATAAATTCATTGGATAAACAAACTTATTATTGGCAAATTTTTAAATAATGCAAACTAACAAAAATTGTAAGTTTAATTATTATCTCTTCTTTCATGTTTGTCACTCATTAATAGAGGAGTCCTGCAGGGTGTTCACGGTGACACACCTACTAGTGTGCGTGCATATATTAGTCAAAATATATTTATTTATTTTCGTGGTCCTCCAACAAATTTTGAAGCCCACAACCCTTGAACATGAAAATTCCTATCATGAAATGAAGTTGGCCTGCATGTTTTTATAGAAAGAAACCTGCAAAAAGTTGGTGGTCACTGCATAGAGAGTTTGTAGAAGTCAAATGCAAAAACATGGTAAGATATAATGAATAATGACAAAATAAACAAGGAGTACAACATTTTAGACTTAATGATTCTAGGGGGTTTGCCTTTGTGTTTGTGATCATTTCTATTCTGGTTTTTGGTTTAAATAATATAAGAGTAAGCAAATACACATTCAAACTTTTATGTAAAAGGATGTTTTCATTAGCTTCTTTATAAGAAACTATGAACTAAATTCTAATAAGAGAAAATACAAAGTTTTATCTAATATATACAAAACACTAATTTTGTTGTTAATTTTCCCATACTTGAATTTTAAAAATTTCAAATATAATTTATAAATTCATTGGATAAACAAACTTATTATTGAAAAATTTTTAAAAAATGCAAACTAACAAAAATTATAAGTTTAATTATTATCTCTTATTTCATGTTTGTCACTCATTAACATAGGAGTCCTGAAGGGTGTTCGCCGTGACACACTTACTATCTGGAAATGTGCGCGCACGTATTAGTAAAAATATATTTATTTATTTTGGTTGTCTTCCAGTAAAGTTTGAAGGCCACAACCCATGAACACGGAAAGTCGTATCATGAAATGAAGTAGAGCTACATGTTTTTATGGAAAGAAACATGCAAAAACTTGGTGGTCACTGCATGGAGAGTTTGTAGAAGTCAAATGCAAAAACATGGCAAGATAAAATAAATAATGACAAAATCAACAAGGAGTGGAACATTTTAGACATGAAGATTCAAAGGGGGTTGCCTTCGTCTTTGTAAACATTTCAGTTCTAGTTTGGGGTTTAAATAACTGTAAGAGTAAGCAATACACATTCAATCTTTTATATAAAAGGATTTTTTAATTAGCTGATTTATAAGAAACTATAAACTAAATTCTAATAAGAGAAAACACAAAGTTTTATCTAATGTAAATAAAACACTAATTTTGTAGTTAATTTCCCCATATTGAAATTTTGAAAATTTCAAATATAATTTATAAATTCATTAAATAAACAAAATTATTATTATCAAACATATTATTAACAAATTTTTATATAATGCAAACTAACAAAAAATATAAGTATAATTACTATCCTTTGTTTCATGTTTGTCACTCATTAGCAGAGGAGTTATGAAGGTTGTTCGCGGTGGCACACCTATAAGTGTGTGCGCATATATTAGTCAAATATATTTATTTATTTTGGTTGTCCTCCAGTAAATTTTGAAGACCACAACTCATGAACATTAAATGCAAAAACATGTTAAGATATAATGAATAATGACAAAATAAACAAGGAGTACAACATTTTAGACATAATGATTCAAGGACATTTGCCTTTGTGTTTGTGATCATTTCAATTCTGGTTTTTGGTTTAAATAATATAAGAGTAAGCAAATATACATTCAAACTTTTATGTAAAAGGATGTTTTACTTAGCTGCTTTATAAGAAACTATGAATTAAATTCTAATAAGAGAAAATACAAAGTTTTATCTAATATATACAAAAACTAATTTTGTTGTTAATTTTCTCGTAATGGAATTTTTAAAATTTCAATTATAATTTATAAATTCATTGGATAAACAAACTTATTATTAACAAATTTTTAAATAATGCAAACTAAAAAAAATAGTATGTTTAATTATTATCTCTTATTTCATGTTTGTCACTCATTAACAGAGGAGTCCTGAAGGGTGTTCGCGGTGACACACCTACTATCTGGAAATGTGCACGCACGTATTAGTCGAAATATATTTATTTATTTAGGTTGTCTTCCAGTAAAATTTGAAGGCCACAACCCATTAACACGGAAAGTCGTATCATGAAATGAAGTAGAGCTACATGTTTTTATGGAAAGAAAAATGCAAAAACTTGGTGGTCACTGCATGGAGAGTTTGTAGAAGTCAAATGCAAAAACATGGCAAGATAAAATAAATAATGACAAAATCAACAAGGAGTGAAACATTTTAGACAAGATGATTCAAGGGGGTTGCCTTTGTCTTTGTAAACATTTCAGTTCTAGTTTGGGGTTTAAATAACTGTAAGAGTAAGCAATAGACATTTAAACTTTTATGTAAAAGGATTTTTAATTAGCTGCTTTATAAGAAACTATAAACTAAATTCTAATAACAGAAAACACAAAGTTTTATCTAATGTAAACAGAACACTAATTTTGTAGTTAATTTCCCCATATTGAATTTTGAAAATTTCAAATATAATTTATAAATTCATTAAATAAACAAAATTATTATTATCAAACATATTATTAACAAATTTTTATATAATGCAAACTAAAAAAAAAAGAAGTATAATTACTATCCTTTGTTTCATGTTTGTCACTCATTAACAGAGGAGTTCTGAAGGTTGTTCGCGGTGGCACACCTATAAGTGTGCACGCATATATTAGTCAAATATATTTGTTTAGGCAAAATACCCTTTTTGGTCCTTTAAGTTTACCCCAAGGTCCATTTTGGTCCTTTGTCTAAAAAAAGTGCCAAGCTGGTCCTATAATTCTTTCAAAAGTGCCACGTTTGTCCTTTCCATCCACCGCTAGTCGTGGTTAATGCGCTTATGTGGCATTGTGTGGCATTACACGTGTGTTTAGAAAAATTTCCATGTGGCAATTCCACTTACAAGTCAGTTTCACAGTCACTCATGAGTTTCATCTTGAAACAAAGACTTGTCATTCTTGAAGGTGAAACGCGAGCAGAACGAGCAAGGTGAAACGTGATCTGGCAGAACGAGCGAAGGTGAGTGAGGACACATTGCATGTTTCCTTGAAGGTGAAACCAGACTTCTCATCAGAGGTAAGTTTCTGCAATTCTATTTTCGTAGTTAGGGTTTCCTTGCCATTCGTATCTCTTCTCTGATATTCATCTATCTATTTAGGGCATTGTGTGTAATGGAGGAAATACTGAATATTACGATACACCACAGTGGTGAATTTGTTAGTGAGGACTTGAGTGTGTACGAAGGAGGTGAGATTGCTGATTTGAGAGTAGATATGTGGGGCTATTTTGAGTTATTGGGTGCTATTAAGGAACTAGGTTACCCAGCCATAGAGAAGATATACTATAGGGATCCAACTGGTGGAATGAATCTGTTGTTTGATGACAAAGGGGCCTTAGAGATTGCTGATCTATATAGGGTTCATTTAAGTGTTGAACAGAAGGAGGCAAGTGAAGATGTTGTTGTACAGAAGGAGGCAAGTGAAGATGTTGTTATGCAGAATGAGGCAAGTGAAGGTGAGGTTGGACAGAAGGAGGCACGTGAAGATGTTGTTATGCAGAATGAGGCAAGTGAAGGTGAGGTTGGACAAAAGGAGGCAAATGAAGATGTTGTTATACAAAATGAGGCAAGTGAAGGTGAGGTTGGACAGAAGGAGGCAAGTGAAGATGTTGTTATACAGAATGAGGCAAGTGAAGATGAGGTTGGATAGAAGGAGGCAAGTGAATATCTGTTGGATGATGATGATAGTTCGATGATGATAGCTCTGATGATAGTAGCTTCAAGTATGATAGTGCAAAGGAGGTTGTATTTGATGATGAAACTGATGAGTGTGATACTGAGTTGGAAGAGGAAGAAGGTAATGGTGATGTAATAATGAGTGTGAAACTGAAGCAAATAAAGAATATTGTAAAGGAAGTGATAATGAAAGTGAGGATCTTGTAAGTGAATGTGATAGTGAAGATAGCAATACTACCAAGAGAAAGAAGTATCCCATTTTCAAGCTTCTAAAGGATATGTCCAATTACAAATGGGAAGTGGGTACATATTTTAGTACAAAAGAAGATATCAAGGAAGCAGTTTGTCATACCCCAATTTTTGACCTAATATACCACCTCACATTTTGCATCATTGCATCACTAACAGTTCATAACAGAATTAATCGGGTGTAGCTTTCACAAGTCAAAATTAGGGTTTCATCACATTTTCATCTGAGACAAGAGGCTAACAATTAGGGTTTGAGTTTTACTCACCTCATTTGATCTATCTTGATCAAATCATCAACCTCTGATCTTCAGATATCCAACTTGTTTCATTGATCTATCAAGGATCGACCAATTAGGGTTTTGATCGAGGATGAGAAATCTCTGATTTTCTGATCAATGAATGAATTTTTTGGTTAGAGCAATATCTCAGATACAACATGTTGACCTAATTTCTGGATTCAAAACATTACAGAAGTCCACAGGATTCATCAGTCAACTTCTGAAACATCTGATGAAATTTCATCTGCACAGAAAAGTCAAACTTTGACTTTTGGTCAACTTTTTCAAAACAAAACTTTTTCAATCATAAAAATACTTCAAATGATCCATCATGATCATAAAAAATCAAAGAATTTGGAAAAGTCAACAAAAAGTCAAATTTTCCCACACTTAGAAAAATTTTCAAGTGTTGAAATTTCTTATTTTTTCCAAACTTCATGGCATTATCTCACATAGTTCCACTTTGAATTGGAAAAAACTCAAAACATGAAAGTTGTAGCCCTTGAAACAAGCTTTCCAAAATGTCCAAGAACTCTCAAATCCATGGAGTCTAGCTACACTTTTGAATTTGAAACATAGAGCTCCAAAATCTTTGAATTTCAAGTACAAACTTCACAATTATAGGTCATTTTGAGTTTCTTTCTTTCTAGAAGCATGCCACCTTGCCAATTGAGGATTAGAGCTGATAAATATCAGAAGAGAGTAATTGCAAAGAGATAAGGAAAAATTAACCATGGTTAAAGGAAGTTTCCTTTTGCATTTAATGCAAAAGACTTCCTTGCCTCTAAGGCAAGTTTGAATTACCAATGCCAATTTTTGTGCTTACCATTCAGAATTCATGGCCTATAAATAGAGGTATCATTTTCAAATTCAAGACACACCAAATCCATGCAAGTACATGCTTTCTCTCTTCTTACTTGAAATTCAAGAAACATAGTGAAAATTGAGAATTCTTTCAATTTTGAAATCTTGTGAAAACCATGAAGAATTTTGGTGTCTAACATATCTTATAATCAATATATAACTTGTTTGAAACATAAGATCAACACAAGAAACACTAAAACTCAGAATTGCACTTCATGCTTCCAAAACTTATAAAACTGCCATAACTTTCGAATTTGGACTTTGGCTTGAGCAACTAGAGTTTTAATCATCCGAACATCATCAACATACATCATAGACATGATGCAGATCATTAATATCAAACTGTAACACTTCTAACCCAGAATTCGAAGTTCCATTTTGAGCTTATGCAGGTCGACTTGGGTAGAGAGTTTCAAATCATTCCAGAGCAAGCAGGGTGATCATACACCTTCCATAGAGGCCGTTGGTGCTCAAGCAAACATAAAAACTCAACTGGAAACACTCCTTCATCGAATTCGATTCCGGCTTCAATAGGTAAGGAAATCAAACTCGAACTCTATGATTCTTTGATTCAAATGAAAAAAACTCATGGCCGTTTTGTTTATGCACCATCCACGATCATTAACCCTCAATCAATTGACAAAATCATCCACCATACACAATTTCAATTAGATTTTTCAGTTCTAGGGTTCTTCATGTTCTTCAGAAATTTAATTATGTTTAACTGAAAATAAATGGAATTAACCACTACCATCATGTTCCTTGTTAAAATTCGTGCTAGTTTGATGTTTACATCATTCGTTTTCATTGAGAAATAAGAAATCTATGGCTGGTTGAAGGATTGAGGAAGACGAAGATGGAGTTCGCGCGTGTTTTCAAAATTCAAATAAAAGTTTGTAATTTATTTAACTGATTTGGCATAAGTTAATGGATGTATCACCGCCCCAGCGGTTTCCAGCTCACTCTTAAAACTCTCTTGCCACGCCTTGCCTAAGGGTCCCGGGTTCAAGCCTCCTTGGGACCATTTTTTTACCAAACTTTTGTATTTTTTTTTACAAACTTTGACATTTTCAAAACCCAACCAAAACTCCTCATTTTGAGGTGATTTTTTGTACATTTGTCAATTAATGTATATATTTTATGATAGTGCAAAAATTTTCAGAAAAAACTTTCATCCGGTTATATTTTGATCGAGCCGAAAATGACACTTTGTGTACTTTTCAAAACACCTTTAAAGGTGATTTTTTTCAAACTTTCGAAGCCCGATTCTTTTCAAAACTTCTTATAAGTAAAATTCACATTTCAAAAACACTTTCGAAACCATTTCTTCAAAACTTTTTCATCAAACTTGCATCTTTTACCATGATCGATCCGATTAAACGATAAAACCGAATTCGTTTTCTCTCGTTTTTCTTAACCGATCATGGGCCTCCCTTACGGTGTAAGTCCCAACATTCTTTATGTACATACATATTTTCTTGTACATATCAAATTCTTTTCACATACGTACAAATTTTTACCTGTACATAATACAGATACTTTTGTAAATACTCAAGTATAGACAAACTTTGATCGTTTGTTTTTCACTTCGCTTGTGTATACAATGAATACCATTGGTATTGAAAGGAGCATTATTCCCGGTGAAACTGCTTTTAAACCAATGGGCCACCCTTATGGTGTAAGTCCCAACCCTCCTATGTACATCCACATCCTCCTTGTACATAAATACTCATCGTGTACATATTTACTTCCTTGTACACAATTCAAACTTGTAAATAATCAAGTTACGCTCGTTTTAAACGATCACAGACGCTTGTTTATATTTCATTCATAAACTCTTGTAAATAAACATCATGCATTGTTTATATTTCCTTCATAAACTCCTGTGAATACATATCTCACACACACTTGTTTATATAACTGTCTAGTTATAACATAACAACTAGTCTAATCAATAGGTTCCCCACAGTGTAAGCCTCCTCTTGGGCTTTATACAAGATAACTCTCCCCACAGAGTTCAGTCTCCTCTTAGGCTTCATATAAGAAAACTCATTCATCTGAGTTTAGCCTCCGCTTAGGCTTCGTATAAGACAACACTCCCCTGTTGAGTCACCTCCTTTTGGGCTTCGCTCAAAAGAACTCCTCATTGAGTTTAGCCTCTCTTGGGCATCATACAAAGAAAGAGACCAGAAATCTCTTAACACCTCCTATTGGGCTTCCAATACAAAGAATCACCAGCTAAGATAGAACCAGAGTATAATTTCCCGGTGAAATTGCTCTTAATCCTAAAAGGATGGTTTCCCAGTGAAATCCCTCTTAAAGCCAAAGCCAGCCATACCCTATAGCTTCCTCTTGAGCTTCATACAAGGACCCTCGATGACCCTCGGAATGCCTCCTCTTGGGCTAACAATACAAGGACCCATGGGCTTCTTAAAATCATCCCTTTAATCCAATCAATTTCTCCTCGAGATTTAGACGTTTATCATCTCTATGGAAGAAGTATCTCATCTATCACATCACATACAATCAAAAACTTTTCAAACTCTTTTCAAACAAAAACATCTCTTATTCTGTAAGTGGTAACGCTTGTACACTCAAGCAAAACACCCAATGCTTACAATTAAAAGAATTCAATAATCTTTTTCAAACATCTTTCTTAAACATGTAAGTGGTAACTCTTGTATACTCAAGCAAAACACCTATAACTTACGACGAAAGATTCAATCATTCAAACTTTTCAAAATGTATGTGATGAAATAGATTAGATACATTTTTCATTAAGATGACATTTGTCTGTCTCTTAATAACATCCCGTTGCTTCCACTAGCATAAGTGGGAACTACGATTGCTCTGACTTTCTCAACATCCTTTTGAGAATACGTAGGCACAAGGTCTCATCCTTGGCGAGCAAATTTCTTTCTCCCTCAAACCAAACAAACCATAGATCCCTGTAGATCCGAGCTACAAATGCTCTGATTCCCATTAAGGGATATGTATGCAGAAGATTCAAAGATCTTTGCGAGCACAATAATAACAAAACCTAGGATCCCATATAACCTATCCTTCTTAAAATCCCAAAGGAGAAACTTTCCCAATCATAGAAATAGCAATTAAAACATACAAACATATCAAACATATTCATATATAAAGCTATAGATAACTATATATATTTAGGGTGCTCCATCTATTCCCTTTATATAACAAACCCCCTTACCCGAAATACTCCCCAATGCGTTGCGTCTAGTTTGCGCTAGTCGTTACGCATATCAAAATCAATTGAGGGTATTAACAACTTTCCCCTTTTTCATAATCATTAAATCATCTTTTCTTGTGTTGAAAATAATAAAGCTTGATGCTCGCAGCATCTTTATAAAACAAATCAAAAGAGTAAATCGTTTCGAGTCAAAGAATCTGAATTCATATTCGATTCCATAGCGCGTCACTTTTTAACGCGAACAGGAAAAATGGCGACTCTGCTGGGGAGTACGCTAAATTTTGATTTTCAAAAATGTGACCGAGCACCAAGCTTTTTGTTTTCAAAAGAAAAAGGGTTAAGCTTTCATATGTGCATATGTTTGTTTTTCTTTATTGTGTTTTCGCGATTTCATCGATGGAAAGAAATCCTAACCCGGATTTAAGAAACATTTTAAGATCTAGGTGGGGTATAGTCCTATTAACTTGTGAGAAGTCTCAAGACTTACGGAGTTAACTTGAGATCCTCTCTCTGGAGGTTGTCTTGGGGTATTTGTGTTTAGCAAGTATTTGCGAAGACATTTTGCTTTCAAGGAACTTGTCGAGTGGTCAGAGAACACATAACCCATCCGCCATTTAGGATGTAGTGCAGAAATTATTCGGCGTAAGCCTAGAATAGTTGTCATGCGAGACTACGATCAAAGTAGTTTCTCTTGAAAATATTATTGGACCATCGAGTATTCAACAAACCGATAATATTTCAAAGAGAAGTGTTGAGCCTGTATTATCGTAGAACCTGCTTCACGTATGAATAAGCCCTTAGAACTTACCCACGCTTGATTCTTATCGTTGGCCTCATGCTCGTGACTTGAACGCTGACCGTGTGCATAATCACTAACCATGTTTGCAACATTCATTCATGCATTCATTTAAAACTTCATTTCTCTTCCCATTTCCAAAGAATTTAGAGATTTTTCTTTGTAAATATTTTAGGTTAGAGTGATGGACGTCAGAGGAAGATTCACCAAGAGATACAGTTTTAGAATTCCTGACATAGGAAAGTTAAAAGAGTTAGCATCCTTGGTAGAAGATCCCTCGGATTTCAGAAAGCGCTATGGAACTCTTTTAACTATTCTGAACACTAACGTTGATGAAGGACTTCTCAAAACTTTCGTTCAGTTTTACGATCCGCTTATCATTGCTTTACTTTCCCGATTATCGCTGATGCCTACTTTAGAAGAGTACGCACATACTAGGTATCTCAAGATCGACAAAGTGCCTTTCAATGGTTTGGAAGCCATTCCTAAGTCACCAGTCATTGCAACGATGACTCATTTAAAGAAATCTGAGATAGACAAAAACCTAACTACCAGAGGAAAACTCTTAGGACTGACTTCAAAGTTCCTAATGGAGAAGGCTCTTAAATTCTCCGAGGCCGATAGTATGGTAGCCTTTGAAGCTATTTTAGCTTTACTCCTCTATGGATTGGTGTTGTTTCCCAACATCCCAAATTTCGTTGATATCAACGCCATTAGGATCTTTCTGATTGGAAATCCCGTTCCCACTTTGCTTGGTGACACTTACTTCTCCATTCATCATAGGAATCGTCAAGGAGATGGAACTATCGTGTGTTGTGTACCTCTGTTTTTCAAATGGGTTGTCTCACACTTGCCTAAATCTCCTATCTTCCACGAAAACAAAGATGATTGGCATTGGTCTCGAAGACTCATGTCTCTTACAAACGACGATATCCATTGGTATACCTTGGCAGACAATGAGATGGAAATCATTGAAAGCTGTGGAGAATTTGCCAACATACCTCTCATCGGTACGAAAGGAGGAATCAACTACAACCCATTCCTGGAGAGACGACACCTCGGATACGCAAACTCTAGTAAACCTCTTGGATTTACAGTAGAGAGTTACTTCTATCATGAGGGAGAGGATTCCCAAGGATTGAAGGCTAGGATGATCAGAGCTTGGCATCACATCCGAAAGAAAGAAAAAGGTAAGGCAAAGAATGGTGTAGCCATGGAAACCTACACTTCTTGGGTAAAGAAAAGAGCGAAAGAATTTCGAATGCCTTACGCTTACGAGGAACCCATGTTCTCAACCGCTTCCAAATCAACAATTTTCCCGTCGAGAATATGGGAGAATACCAAGAAGCTTTGGCCAAGATGAGGCTTGAGAAAGAAGCTTTGGAAAACAAGTTCCTTAAGACTGATCTCGAGAATGAGAAGCTTAAGAAGCAGGTCAAAGATCATGAAAAGACGCTTTACTTCCAGGATGAATGGCTCATGGAGAAAGATGAGAAGATTCGTCAGAAAGATAACTCGATCAAAAGATACATCAAAGAAAGGAATAGAAAGCTTGAGGAAATGACAACCAGCGATCCTGCTCCCGACGAGTGGAAGAAAGTCATTAGCAAACTGAAAGCCGAGAAAGCTGAACTAAAAGCTCACTATGGGAAGGAAATCCTGAAGTTGAAGCTACATCAAGCCTTTGGATCTTCATCCGACGAGGACGATTAATTAGTTTAGATTGTAATTTTTTATCATTTATTTTATCATTTGTGTGAGCAATGCTCAAAAACAGAATTGTTGTAATCTTCTTTCAATAATTAATAAAATATGTCTTTTCCATCCAAATATTTGCCAGAAATTTCTCTTGTAGTGTAAATTCTTTGGAAATTTTTCTTTACATTCATAATCATGCATCATACTTTGCATTTTGAGTCTGTCGTCTAGAGTCTGATCTTTTGGAATTTCTTCAACAGAAAGGAAAAGATCGCCAAGTTGTCGCGTCTTAGAGTTTCTCGACCGCGTCCACAGCCTACTCGAACATCCAATACACGTTCAAAAAGAAGAAAAGTAATGGAAGGATTTGAGCAAGAAAATGTTGAGCTTCGTAGCACAGTAACAACACTGCAAGAAGAGGTGGAGAGACTCACTTCTTTGGTCAATTCATTGGCAGCAGCGCAAAGTCAGCAAGCAGCCTCGAGCAGTCAAAATAAAGCAGCGATTTCAGAAGACACTACTACTCCAGTTTCAACTGTTGCAGCCAGTAGCTCACTCTTCAGTATGCCAGAAGGCTATCCATGGGGCATGCCTTTCAACTTTGGCATCGGATTTCGCCAACCGACTTCTCAAGTACAAACAACCACGCTTGAAGTACCTACTTTGCAGCAGAACTCAACACTTACTCCGCAACGTGGAGTAACTCTTCCAAAAGTAACAATGACGGTTTCTCAACCGATCATGACAAACTCAGCTTCCGTAGTGCACACTACTGTAGACGAAGAAGTTCACCATATTCTGGGCAATAACACGAATTCACGTGGTTCGATGGAGAATCTCCAGGAACAACTCCTCAAAATGCAGCTTGAGATAAAAACAATTCGTGGAAAAGAGTTGTTTGGGAAAAACGCCCAGGATCTTTGCTTAGTTCCTCGCGTAAGGATACCTGCGAAATTCAAAGTCCCTAACTTTGAAAAGTATAAAGGAAATTCCTGCCCACAAAGTCATCTTACGATGTATGCTAGGAAAATGTCTACGTACAACGACAATCACCAGTTGTTAATCCACTACTTCCAAGATAGTCTTACAGGTGCCGCACTGAAGTGGTACATGGGATTAGACAGCGCGCGAGTATCCAAACATTTAATGACTTAGGTGAAGCCTTCGTACAACAATACAAATTCAACTTGGATATGGCTCCCGATTGGGATCAACTCTGCTCCATGTCTCAGAAAGAAAGAGAGACATTCAAAGAATACGCTCAACGTTGGAGGGAAATTGCTGCCCAAGTCAACCCACCATTAGAAGAAAAGGAGATGACCAAAGTATTCTTAAACACTCTTGGTACATTCTACTACGAACGAATGATCGCTAGCGCTCCCAGAGATTTCACCGAGATGGTAAGCATGGGAATGAGGCTAGAGGAAGGAGTTCGAACCGGACGCCTGGCCAGAGAAATAGGAACTTCTAGTGGAATTAGGAAGGTTGGAACCAGTTTTCCAAAGAAAAAGGAACATGACATAGGAATGGTATCCCGAGGGAAACCGCGAAAGAATGTCAACCGACAACGACAGGTAGCTGCCATAGCACCCGCCGTTAACGCAAGTCCAAATACAGGAATTGCTCCACGCCCAAAGAACTCAACAAACTCAATCGAAGCTCAGCTTAACAATCAAAACCGTGCGCCTCGGTCTCGCATTCGACCCAATTCCAATGACGACACCAAACTATACCTGATTAATAGAAAGATATCCGATATAAGGTCACCACCTCGGTCCCAAAATTGCCATGGTGGTACAAAGCGGACGCTCTTGCCCTTTTCACCAAGGGCACCAGCCACGATCTTGAGCATTGCATAGCGCTAAAGGTCAAGTACGTAGATTAGTAAGGTCTAATCTTCTTTCCTTTAGAAATACAACCGAACGCATAAGCCAATCCGCTTCCACACAGGGACATACAGTAAGTCTGATACTAAGAAATACAGATCGATATCTCGTCACAGATGTGAATCTGATCAGAGGAAACTTAGTACATCTCCATGATACATATAGCGCAATGGGTGCCTTCACTAAACACGATTACGCAGCTTGCAACATCTGCTTCAAGAATCCTCAAGGATGTTCTACCATAAGAGCAGACATTCAACGATTGCTAGATATTGGTGACATACAGATCTACAGAAATAGAGATGACTATGACGTGAATACAGTAGGGCATTTTCCGCATGAGCTTTTAGTCTCAAATATTAACTCGGAAAATCCCGAGGTAAACGTTATTGTCCCATGTTTCAATACGCCCAAGCATGTGGAGATTGAATATAATGGTTCAAACATTTCAGAGTCTCTTTTGGTGATTTGCCTACCCGGTCCTGTTTCATACAGTTCTACCAAAGCGATTCCCTATCAATACAATGCAACTCTGATAGAGGATGGGAAGGAGAAACCCATGCCAACTCTTCCAGCTAATGTCAACATAACTGAGATAGGACGGGTAACACGAAGTGGACGAGTACATACTCCATTGCCACCAAGACCGGCTGCTGTCCCTGTTGTTAGACAAAATCCAGTTAACATATCTCCCGAGAATCCCACAATGATTCCCGCTGTTAATCCAAGCACAAATGTTGGTCCTCCTGATAGAACCAACGTCAACACAGATTTTGATGAGATACTAAAGTTAATTAAGAAAATAGAGTACAGAGTCGTAGATCAGCTGATGCAGACTCCCTCCAAGATTTCAATACTGTCTCTACTCCTCAACTCCGAAGCTCACCGAGAAGCTTTAATGAAGGTACTAGACCAAGCTTATGTAGACCACGATGTGACTACAGACCAGTTTGGAGGTATTGTCGCCAACATAACAGCTTGTAATAATCTAAGTTTCAGTGATGAGGAACTTCCAGAAGAAGGGAAAGATCACAACTTGGCCTTGCACATCTCGATGATTTGCCAATCAGATTCCCTGTCCAATGTATTGGTAGATATTGGTTCATCTTTGAACATAATGCCAGAAACAACACTCACTCGTTTAGCTTACAAAGGGACACCAATGAAATTCAATGACATAGTGGTAAGAGCCTTTGACGGGTCACGGAAGTCAGTTATTGGGGAAGTCGATCTCCCGATGACAATCGGTCCGCACACTTTCCAAATTACTTTCCAGGTCATGGACGTGCCAACTGCTTACAGTTGTCTACTAGGAAGGCCTTGGATCCACGAAGCAGGAGCAGTGACTTCCACTCTCCATCAGAAGCTGAAATTCACAGTAAATGGAAAGCTAGTAACCATCCTCGGTGAACAAGCTTTACTAATAAGCCATTTGTCCAGCTTTTCTTTCATCACATCCAACGATGTTGAAGGGACGCATCTCCCAGGACATCCGTTAGAAGATGAACATACTAGCAAAAGCAGATCATCTATCTCTTCTTATAAAGAAGCGGCGCAGATAGTAAAAGATGGTAATGCTGAAAGTTGGGGGCAAGTAATCAAATCTGTCAAAAACGAGACAAAAGCCAGACTCGGGTTCACACCCGTATTCTCCAAAGACAAGCAAAAAGATGAAGCACTTCGTCCGATCAAAGAAGTATTCCACAGTGGGGGTTTCTTAAACCCTGTTCTTCAAGAAGTTAACGTTATTACCATTGAAGGTGACAAAGACGATCTCCCTGGATCTGAAGAATGAAGCACTTATTTAAACAGCCCTGAATATGTGTCTCAAGAAGAATCGTACACGCCGTACTATCCTCCGACTGATCAATTCAAAGGCATGTCCCTGCAAAAGAATGAAAATCTGCCTGTCCCTACTGAAGTTTGGGATACCTTGGGAGAACCAAGCGGCAAATTTGACTATATGGTGAAATACACTGCGCCAGAAAGCTCAAAAATCAGGATCGAAGATATCCAGCCTAATGGATGGGGTGATTCTTTTGAGTATCCTAGTCAGCCAGAAGAGGTGTATACATATTCCCGATCTCATCAGCCGATCGAAATTCTGAATGAAAATCTCTGTTTTGACACACCTGTGGAGTTTGTTAAACCAGATCCTGACTATCACTACATCAATGTAATTACTGAGGATCAAGGGTATGACTCGGGATACGAATTAGAAAGTGTCGCCGACAATGAGTCTCTTCACTCAAAAGATTGGAGGGTGCGTCCCCAAAATTCCATGCAAAGACCAACAGAAAATACATATGCTGTATCCCATACTTCTCGATCTGTTCATCCAGCCGAAGAAGATCGCTTTAGCAGCACAAAAGGCAAAGTCCATCGTCCAGAGTCTTCCAAGCCTTCTCGACCAACGACCAAAGTCTACTCGAGGATTAAGCCAAGCGGAAAATTACCCGAGTACCTCGACTTCCAAGGAGTTCGCCACTACTGGAAACTTGTTGAAGTTCGGACTAACGCTCCTAGTTCTAAGTAGTTTATCTTTGCTTTTGTTTTGAACTCTCGCTTCACCCAGAGCGAAGAGATGTTTTATAGGGTTTAGCTTTTAAATAATTTCTCTTTGTCTTGCCCAAGACGAATGAGTTTGTATTTTAGGGCCCTGTTTCATATTGTGAATCATAAATAAACCACGTTGTTTTGATTCCACACGTTGTGTTTATTTTCATTTTTACCCTTTTCTTGGAAATGATAATCCTAAAAAAACACAATAAAAATCTTCAAAAAAAAAATCAATTAATCTGCATACACTTTCACATTAACTTTTTCAAAAAAAAATGATAGAAAAAAAGGGAGTTAATTAATCAAACATAAATCAAATATGCAGATTAACAGATGGACAAATCCGTTGAAAGCAATAACTCTATGCTCTCTCCCAACTTTGAAATCCTCTGTGAAGTCGTTGAAGAAGAGATCCCAGATGAGATTTCTCGACTACTAAAGCACGAGGAAAGGATCATTCAACCTCACAAAGAACCTCTAGAAGCAATCAACTTGGGTTCTGAAGAAGATAAAAAAGAAGTGAATATCGGAGCTTCACTCGACAGCAACGTCAAGGGAAAACTGATAGATCTTCTCAAAGAATATGTTGATGTGTTCGCTTGGTCCTACCAGGACATGCCGGGTTTAGATACCTGCATCGTGGAGCATCATTTGCCATTAAAGCCAGAGTGTCCACCAGTTAAACAGAAACTAAGAAGAGTTCACCCTGAAATGGCCGACAAAATCAAAAAGAAAGTTCAAAACACGACGCAGTTTCCTCGTCACTCGAATATCCTCAATGGCTAGCCAACATAGTACTGCTCCAAGAAAGACGGAAAGGTCGATGTGTGTTGACTACGGATCCGAACAAAGGAAGTCCAAAGACGATTTCACTACCGCATATTGACATGCTAGTGGATAGCATCGCAAAATTCAACGCCTTTTCCTTCATGGATGGTTTCTCCGCTACAATCGATCGAATGGCTCTCAAGACATGGAGAAGACATCTTTCATCACGCCACGGGCACGCTTTGCTACAAAGTAATGCCGCTTGATTAAAGAATGCAGCGCGACTTATCAAAGGGCAATGACTACTCTTTCATGACATGATGCACAAAGAGATCAAGTCTACGCAGACGACATGATAGCAAAGTTCGACATCAAGAAGAGCATATAGAATATCTCTTAAAGTTGTTTCAACGACTAAGGAAATTTCATCATCAATCCTAACAAATGCACCTTTGGGGTAAGATCTGGAAAACTCCTAGGTTTCATCGTCAGTCAAAGAGGTATTGAAGTTGACCTTGACAAAGTCAAGGCCATTCAAGAAATGCCTACGCCACATACGGAAAAGCAAGTAAGAGGATTTCTCGGATGGTTGAATTACATCTCCAGATTTATCTCTCAAATGACTGCTACTTGTGGGCCGATATTCAAGCTTCTCCGCAAAAATCAAGAAGTTGTGTGGACAAAAGATTGCCAAAGAGCGTTTGACAGTATCAAGGAATACCTGTCAGAACCACCAATACTGATCCCTCCAGTGGAAGGAAGACCGTTTATCATACACCTTACCGTGCTGGAAGATTCCATGGGCTGCATGCTTGGACAGCAAGATGAAACCGGTAAGAAGGAGCATGCCATTTACTACCTGAGTAAAAAATTCACAGACTGTGAAACTCGTTACTCCATGCTCGAGAAAACATGTTGTGCTTTGGTATGGGCTTCAAAACGTCTCCGCCAGTACATGATCAATCACACAACTTGGTTAATCTCCAAAATGGATCCAATCAAGTATGTCTTTGAAAAGCCTTCCTTAACGGAGAGAATTGCTCGATGGCAGATGCTATTATCTGAATATGACATCCAATACCGTGCCCAAAAAGCAGTCAAAGGAAGCATTCTCGCCGATCACTTGGCTTATCAGCCGCTCAACGAACACCAATCTCTCAAGTTTGACTTCCCAGATGAGGATGTTATGTACTTGAAGATGAAAGATTGTGACGAACCGCTACCTGAAGAAGGTCCTGATCCAGAATCTAGATGGGGCCTAATCTTTGATGGAGCAGTTAATGTCTTTGGCAATGGAATTGGGGCAGTCATCATCACTCCCGAAGGTTCTCATATCCTGTTTTCCGCCAGACTACTATTTGATTGCACCAACAACATCGCAGAATATGAAGTTTGTATCATGGGTATCGAAGAAGCCATCGACTTAAGGATCAAGATCCTTGATATATATGGAGATTCAGCCCTTGTGATCAACCAAATCAAAGACAAGTATGAAACTCATCATCTTGGTTTGATTCCTTACAGAGATTATGCAAGACGTTTGTTGACTTTCTTCAACAAAGTTGAACTGCATCATATCCCTCGAGATCAGAATCGGATGGCAGATGCCTTGGCTACTCTATCTTCCATGTTCAAAGTCAATGATTGGAATGATATGCCCAAGATCCATATCAGACGCCTTGAAAGACCTGCATATGTATTCGCAACTGAAGCAGTCTTCGACGATAAACTGTGGTTCCACGACATCAAACGTTTCCTTCAAACACGAGAGTACCCACTCGGGGCATCGTACAAAGATAGGAAAACTCTAAGGAGGCTTTCTAGAAATTTCTTCTTAAATGAGGATGTGCTATACAAAAGAAACTTCGACATGGTTCTGCTCAGATGCGTCGACAGGCAAGAAGCAGACACGATCATCCATGAAGTGCATGAAGGTTCCTTTGGAACCCATTCAAATGGGCATGCGATGTCTAGAAAGATCTTAAGAGCAGGATACTATTGGATAACGATGGAATCTGATTGCTGTAAATACGTCAAAAGATGTCACAAGTGCCAGATCTACGCAGATAAGATCCATGTGCCGCCGACTCTACTCAACGTTCTCTCCTCTCCGTGGCCTTTCTCCATGTGGGGCATTGACATGATCGGGATGATCGGACCAAAAGCGTCTAACGGACATCGCTTCATTCTAGTGGTTATTGATTACTTCACCAAATGGGTCGAAGCAGCATCTTACGCCAACGTTACAAGACAAGTGGTTGTGAGGTTCATCAAGAACAACCTCATTTGCTGATATGGAGTTCCAAGCAAGATCATTACATACAATGGATCGAACTTGAACAAAAAAATGATGAAGGAACTATGTGAGGAATTCAAGATCGAGCATCATAACTCATATCCTTACCGGCCGAAGATGAACAACACCGTTGAAGCTGCCAACAAGAACATCAAAAAGATCGTCCAGAAGATGGTCGTCACTTACAAAGACGGCACAATGTCGCTTTTGCTCGCATGGGTATCGATCAAGACGCACTTCAACAGGGGCAACTCCTTTTTCTCTGGTATACAGCATGGAAGCAGTGCTCCCCGTAGAAGTTGAGATTCCGTAAATGAGAGTTCTCATGGAAACTAAGTCATCTGAGGCTGAATGGTGTCAAAGCAGATACGACCAGCTAAACTTAATTGAAGAAAAGCGCCTGACCGCTCTGTGTCATGGACAGCTATATCAAAGAAGAATGAAGAAAGCCTTTGACAAAAAGGTCCGACCTCGTGAATTCCAAGAAGGCGACCTCGTGCTTAAAAAGATTTTGTATTTTCAACCAGATTCTAGGGGAAAATGGACTCCTAATTACGAAGGCCCATACATCGTCAAAAGAAGCTTCTCTGGTGGTGCTATGACTCTCACAACCATGGACGGTGATGAACTCCCGCATCCTGTGAATGCTAATGCAGTCAAGAAATACTTTGTCTAAAAACAAAAGAACAACTCGGTAAGTCGAAACCCCGAAAAGGGAGGCTTAGGCAAAAATGAGCGTCTCGGTGGACTGAAAACCTGAAAAGGCGGTCCAGGCAAAAATTAGAGACAATAAACAGAAATTATCCTGATAGATTGAAAACTCGGAAATTTAGGCAAAAATAAGGATACAAAAATGACAAAGTAACTGCAATCAGTCCGTACTTCGTCAAAACTGAAGAAACTTCCATCAACGGATCTTCAATCAAATCTTCTAAAGCAACAAGCATCGTTGGAATTCAAAGTTGTTAGGAATAATAGTGGTTATTGCTTTCAATGTAGCCTTTTCCCAATAAATTATCATTTCCAACTCTTGTAAATAGCTCATGGAATCACGCCTTTGGCTGATTACCATTCTATCAATAAATTTGAGCCTTATGCCTTTTTGTTTACAATTCTTGCTTTATTCATTTTGCAAAATAACGTTTTTATTGTGAAAATTACTTTTTGAAACTAAAAAAGGTTTTTAAATGAATTTTTACATCAAATTTTTGAAATAAAAGAAAAATTTTCCTTTGAACTCTGAACACAGAAAGAACTTCAACAGTTTTCTCCATAAGTGTTTCGATCTCGAAGATAGAACAAGCTACTAAGTCTTCTTTTCCTCAGCAGGGGTTATCAAAGGACGGTATTCTTATCAAAAAAGAATTCCCTGCAAAGTTGCCAATGAAATGCCTTTCTCCGAAAGTCTAAAAGCATGCAACTCAGATCCTTCATCAGTAACGTCTACGCCATCGATGCAGATTTTGCTGAGTATTTGTTCGAACTGTGACGTGGTCCTTTTCCCCAAATACCTCTTTGTTGTCTTGTCAAGTATTGTCAGCATGCATATAACATTCTTGACATTCATACATAATAACATCATTCATGCATTTTTTTATTCCTCGAAATGTTTGCTTCCATATCACTGGTTTAAATCACACTTACTCGTGTAGGTACGATTATATCCCCAGCAGATTATCCCCAAGCAGAGAAATACATTTTTTCTCTACCATATCCCCCAGCTGAGATCATTCCTCATTAGGAACAAAGTCTTGATTGACTGTTTCTTTCCAGTTCATTCTGTCATACCCCAAAATTTGCCCTCCATCTATTCAAGAGATTTCATACACCCCTACTCAAGGATTCCTCAAGAGTTGATCAGACAAACTCTCTCCTAGACAATCAACCCAAACTAGGGTTTGGTATCTCTCAAGTCAAGATGGATTCTCAACATCTCCAATGGCCTTCATGCCTCCTCATATGCTTCAAAGATTCTCCATGTCAAGTTTCAAGCTTCACAAGTCAAGTTTCCTCAGGCAATTGCTCAGATGGTTGAAAATCGGGTGTATTGGACAAAAAGTCAACTGTGGTCAACATACAGTCAAACTTCATAATTTTTGGTCAACATCCTCATTTTGAAGTTACATTCATCATTTGATCAAGGGTTGATCATGATTCATCAAGAAAACTCAAGATTTGCTCAAAAGTCAAACTTTCTAAATTAGGGTTTCTAGGTGAAAAGTCAACTGAACTTTGACTGATCATAACTTTCTCATACTTTCTCAGAAATTTTCCCACCAAAGCTCATTTTGAAGGAAATTCAATTCTCTACAACTTCATGTCTCACAAGAATGTCCAAAAAATGCTTCATTTGAGAGGTATAGCTCAAAACATTACAGGTCATTTTCAAAGTCAACAAAAAGTCAACTTTTTGTTTTGAAGATATATTGAGCATGGTAACTCCAATTGATATGAGACCAAAGACATTGTTTAGAGGACTCTTAGAGCTTTCCAAAAAGTCCAAGAACACTAAACAATGTGGAAAATTGAACAAGATACACCATTCACAAGTTGGGCAATTTTGAAAGAATGCACAAAGAGAGATACTTCAAAAAATCAAATCTTTTGCAAATGGGCCTACTTTTTCTTCATTCTAACTTGTTCCTCATGCAATTAGGAATGTCCAAGCCCAATGCCACGATTTTCTATTTTATTTTCCTATTTAATGTGGAATTTATTCATTTAAATACAAATTAATTTGAAAAATAAAGTATAAAATCCAAATTAATTGAAAGATTGATTTTTATTGCTTCCTTGTGATCCAATTAACCCATAAATGCCAGCAATTTCGAAATTGGATCAAAAAAGGCAAGATTGGATTGAAATTGAGCAAATTTTGAAAATTTGATTTTCATGAAAAATCAAATTTGATTATCATTGATTATTGATCAATTCTTTCCAAAATCAATCCCAAATCCATCCAGCATATATACTTGATGCATATCAATCACAAGAGGACGAAAAAATTGCCTCAAGAAACCCTAACCCAAACTCAAAAAACCGTGTCACTTAAGCAAGTGGGAATCCTACTTCCAGCCATTCTCAATCGTTTTTGAGGTGTCCAACAGGTTCCTTGATACCTCCAGAAGCGAATCAGACCTTTACTTTGCCAAAAAACATCAAGAATCAAGCAATCCGTGTTTGGTTTGTTCTTGAATTTTCAAATTTCGATTTCTCATATTCATGCATCATTAACTTGTTTTGATTGTTTGTTTGTGTTTAGAATCAAGCTTGCAAGCTTTCTGGGCAAGCCAATTGAATTTCCATGGCCGGAATCGTGTTTCACCATGATTAGGGTTTATGTGACCGATTTAGGGTTTCACGAAATACATAAAAATTGGACAATAAGACCTATACCGTTGCATTCGGAATGCTTCAAGGAATCGATCCATGGTCTTAGATATAATTTATATTATGTGTGCTGCGTTTTTGATTTTGCCAGGAATCTTAGTGACGCACAATGGCCGACGCTAACTTTCAAATATTTGAAACGAAGAAGATGATGGATGGCGCGAAGGAGGAAGCAATGGGGAGATGACGCGTATAATCCACTTATTCTGTTTCCAAACAGTGAAGCACACATGGCTCAGTTGGTTAAGGCGTGGATTGTTCATGGATACTCTCCCTGGGCACGAGTTCGATCCTCATCAGGACCAGTTTTGCCTTTCTTTTTCCAAAACTCAACTTTTTTCATGTTTTCATATTTTATTATATTTTCATATTTTGCATTGTTTTAATTTCTTTTCATAATTTTTATTCTGCATTTTAAAATTACCAAAAAAATATTTTCTTTTTACATTTATATTCTGAAAATCTTTATTTAATTTAATAAATTAAAAAATACATTTTTGCATGCATATTTATTTTTATTTATATTTTTGCATTTAATTCACTTTTAATTGCATTTTAATTATTAAATCTTTTCCAAAAAATCCCAAAAAATTATTTTAATATATTTATCTTATTTCCAGCATATATTAATTTTCTCATATTAAAACTTGCATTTTTCTAATATTTTTTCTCTTGTTCGATTCATATTGCATTTTCCGATTTCTTCTTTTTATACAGGTTGATCCGATTCAGACGATTTTCTCTTTATCATTTTATCATTCTATTTTTTCCAATAATGTAATTGCTCATGGGATGTAATAGTTTAATTTAGGACTTTATTTTCCGCATTTTAAATTATGTATCTGCCCCAAAGCCATGTAATAGCGTAGGTTTTACTTTCCGCACCTTTACATTTCCGCTTTACATTCCGCATTTTAATTCCCGCACCTTATCAATTGCTAGTAATTAGGCGTGTATGGCAAGACTAATAACGAACATAGCCCACTCTAACTTCAAAGATAACATATCTGAATTTGACACACTCTTTCACACATGCACCCCTTAGGGTAATTCGCTCTCGTTGCCTTACGAATTCAAAAATGGTCATGTCCCTCGAACGTGGAGGTGTCCTAGCACCGTTGCCTTCTAAACAAATCATCATAGTCCCTTCGATACAAAGATCATAAGACCCACGATGTCGCCTCCGAATACATGATCTTGACCCTCGATTGTCGCCTACGAAAAATGATGATAGTCCCTTCGAATGTGCTAGGATACTTCCTACAAGTTGCCTTCGATGAACATCCGATGTCCCTTCGAATGTCCCGTTTACATCCAACGAATGGAGCTACCTACTAACTAATGGTATGGCTAGCGCTATTCTAAAGGAACGTAGAAGTACAAAAACGACCAATTCTGAGTGGGTAAATAAGTCTTTTAGTTGCTCGCTCTATCAAATGCTTTTCACACCACACACTCTTTTTCAAAGTTCAAAACTCTTTTCAAAACGAAACATTTCCGAACACTTTGTATACATTCCTACATGAATCATTACAAAGTCAAAGCGAAATACCCTTTTTCAAAACATTTTTTCAAACACACAGAAAGCAAATTTTAAAAGGTAATCTAGAGCAACTAAGAGCCCGTAGATAACTACGGATGGAAAGGGGTGCTAATACCTTCCCTTTTCATAACCATTCTCCCGAACTCAGAATCTATCGAAGGTCTTTTTCTGTTACTTTTACCTTCCCTTAATTGGATAAAAATAAAAGTCGGTGGCGACTCTTGCTATCCGCACATTTGGATACAAAAATCCTACAAAGTCAGTTCACCGTATTACAGAACTGGCGACTCTGCTGGGGAAGACCCTTAAAAGAGAGAATTGCCCTAGGGATTTCTAGATAACTTTTATTGCTTTTTGTTTGACTTGTATGCTTTATCTTTAAGGGTTGCTTGGGTATTATATTGTTGGGGGATCCTACACCCGGATCCGGGTTTCCTTTTAGGTAAGTGGCATTAGATCATCGCGACCGCTAGACGTATAACTACGCGGTCAACATGATGGCTACGTTAGCGTGACACTTTGGTTGTCCCGATACTCTTCATTCCCAAGTTGAAGATAGTATTTGGCTTCTACGTGGTGTCATCAAGCGCTAACTAAACTTTTAGAACCTTAATTGACCCATCTTGGCCATTAGAAGGTAGTGAGATGGCCGGCTTTGGTATAGACCGAGGTTGGTTGATACTCGATGCTACGCTCATTGAGATCAGACTTTTGGGACATTTTCGATCGACCACTTGGCCGTCGTATTGAAATAAGCGCCTACGAGAAAGATCTGTGATATGAGATTCCTAGAACCCGATTACTATTATAGGACAGGATGAACCAACTCAAACTTTTGGTAGGGTAATCACCTATACCTCATGCAAGCCTTAACCCTAAGCTCATTGTGTGAATTGTTTGTGTGTGCTAAACATGACATCATGACATCATTCGCATTGCATATCATTTCTAACTATTTCAAGGACCTAGGGATTTATCTTTGCTCTATTTTGTAGGGATTATGGCTTCAAGAAAGACTATCTGAATCAACTTCATGGGTATCCCTTCTCAACTCAAAGAATTGGTTTCAGAAATTCCCACCATGCTCGGTTCATCAAAAGACATGGTTATCTACTTGATTTGGTTATCTCGGTTTTGAAGAAGATATGATGCATGTCCTATTCCAGTTCTTTGATCCGAAACACCATTGCTTTACATTTCATTATCGCTTGGTTCCTACCTTGGAAGAATTCTCTAAGCTACTTGGGATACCTATTCTTGACCAAATGCCATTCACCGGTTTGGAAAAGGTTCCTAAGTTTGAAGACATCGCATCCGCCTTACACCTTAAGCGCTCAGATATTGAAGCCAATTGGGAAACTAGAAGTGGAGTTAAGGGTTTACTTTCCAAATTCCTAATTAAGAAAGCTCGAGAATTCCTCAAAGTTATGAGTTTCCATGCATTTGAAAATATTGTGGCCTTGCTAATTTATGGTTTGGTTCTATTTCCTAACTCGGATCAATTCATAGATGTCAACGCCATCAAGTTGTTCCTTACCCGCAATCCAAGGCCTACTTTACTTGGAGACATCATTCTCTCCACACTCACTACCAAGAGACAAGGAACTCTCATGTGTTGTGTCCGTTACTTTCGGTGGTTTATTTCGCACCTTCCTCCATCAGTTTTGAAGAATGAACAAAGGTTGAGATGGTCTCAAAGATTGATGTCACTCTCTCATTCAGATATCCGTTGGAATCTTTTCTCTCAAAAGGACTTCACATTCATTGAGCGTTGTGGAGAATTCCCTAATGTACCACTACTCAGTATAAGGGGAAGTATTACTTACAACCCTTCTTTAGCTCTACGTCAGTTTGGTTTTGCTCGAAGAGATGGTCCACATGATATGCTTCTCCAAGATATTATGTTCGATTACAACCACGATCTCCAGAATTACCAACGAAGGTTCATACATGCTTGGGGCATGGTAAAGAAGACTGATACCAAGACTTTGGGGCACCAAAACTCCATTCCTTGGGAACCTTACCTCAAATGGGTGAGAGCTCGAGCTCAAAACCTCATGATGCCATTCACGCTGTTTTACCAAGAATTATGGAACTTGCTATAGGTGACGTACCCTATGCTGTTCTCCATCCTGACATGCCTACTGATTTTGAAGACTTGAAGAGATCCTGGATTCAACTAAAAGAAGAAAGGGATACCTTTGAAGCTCAGTGTTACGCAAGCGAGAAGAAAGTGTTAGAGTTGACCAAGCTACTTCACGAGGAGCGAAACATCAACGCTGACATCGGCACCAAGAGGAAGCGCCCATGGGAGACTTAGAGCTTTAGGATGTTTATGTTTTCTTTTGTACTTAAAAAGAAAGAAAGAATAATAAGGAAGTACTAATAAATGTTTGTTCATTGTTTGTTTAACAAATTTAAATCTCTTAGGTCCTTGAAAACATTGCATTGCATTCGCATAAACATCGCATAGCATAGCATAACATTGCATCACAGGTACATTGGAGATTGGTTTTCTCATTTGCTCGCTATTTATTTTAGCGTAAATGGCTCTTGAATCAAAGATCTCCAAGCTCGAATGCTCGGCCAAGATGTTCACCACTTGGTCCAAGGCCAAGAAGATCCAAGAAGCTCATCAACGTAAAGAAGAAGGTTGTTGGTCTCCTCAACATGGGCGACGCTACAAAGGTGGTCCTAAGGTGGTCACCGAATTGAGCTCTCAAGGAAGTTTCAAGAAGGAAGACGAGCAAAGTAACAAGGGTGAGGACGAAGACAACCGAGCTTGAGAAAGACTATGATACGGCCAAGACTCTAATGAAGATGACAAGTACAAGCAACTTGAAGATCGTCTAATCTTGTGGAAAACGAAGATGTCCGGCTGAACTTTGATGATCCGAGCCTTGTTCCGTGTTGTGATTCCTCCCAAGTTCAAAGTTCCTACTTTTGCCAAGTATGATGGCATGTCTTGCCCAAAGTCGCATCTCAAGTCCTATGTCCGTAAGATCAATCCCCACCGATGATGGAAAGTTGTGGATGCACTATTTTCAAGAGAGTTTGTCCGAACCCGCTTGGAATGGTACTATCACCAGAGAACGACCGTATCCGCACTTGGAGTGATTTGGTGATGCTTTCTAGATGAGTACAATGTTGAATTGACACCCACTCGCATGCAACTACAAAGCATGTCTATGGGTCGCGACGAAGTTCAAGGAGTATGCTCGAAATGGAGAGATCTAGCAGGCAGAGTTCAACCACCCTTGTCCAATAGGGAGTTGGTTGATATGTTTATGGGAACACTAACAGGCCCATTCTTCAATCATCTGATTGGAAATTCTTCATCTGGATTCACCGAGCTGATATTGAAGCGAGCGAGCGGTATCAAGAGTGGAAAGATTCATAGAGACATCTTCAAATGCTGCGAAGAGATCTTTTGGTGGTAAGAAAGAAGTTAATGCTGTGTATGGTCAGAAAAGCCAAGCCAAGACCGACCGTGCTCAATCTGCGGGGGCAGTTGTGATCTCCAATCCTACATCAGTACAACCTCAGCGAGACAACGCGTGTAGCCAGAACGCGCCACGAAGACAGTTTACGAAGATCAACATGCCTTTGTCGCAAGCCTTGCAACACATGTTGAACGCAGAGCTGATAACCTTGAGGGATCCTCCTCAAAATGTCAACACTTCCTCTCCGAGATACAATCCTAATGCTAAGTGTGCTTACCATTCCAATAGCCCTGGACATAGTACTGATGATTGTTGGGCTTTGAAGAACAAGGTTCAAGATATGATTGAAGCAAAGCAGATTGAGTTTGACCCTCCCGTCGAGACTCCGAATGTGATCAATGCGCCTATGCCTAACCATGACAAGAGTTCCAATGCTGTTGGTGATGATACTTACATTTTCAACATAGATGACTTGACCATCCCTCTGATGACTGTTAAGAGGAACTTGCTGCAGGCTGGTGTCAATCCAGGATGCCCAGAGAATTGTCGTTGGTGCCCATCTGCATCTGATGGATGTGCTTGGTTGAGAAGACGAGTTCAGTGTATGATGGACAACCGTGAGATACTATTTCTGAAACCACCTGTGCAGAAGCTGTGTGAAGAAATGTCTAAGTTGAAGATCGGCAATGCGAACGAAACTGTGCCATCTGTGTGGGATACCTTGGGGCAGCCAAGTGGAAAGTATGATTACATGGTGAAGTACATTGTTCCTGAAAGCTACAAGATTCCTATTGAAGATGTTAAGGCGACCGGATGGGGTGACGACTTCCCAGAAGATTATGCTGATGTTAACACCATAAGGATTTCCTCTGCCGATTCTGTGCCTAGAGTGGCACCTCTCATCATCACTTCTCCAAGACCAGTTCCATATTCCTCTAACAAAGCTATCCCTTGGAACTATGGAGCTGATGTTTACTATCATGGCGTCAAGCAAGATCCTCTGACTATTGAAGATCTGACCGTTGAAGCTATCATTCCTGACATCGACAACATCACCGGATCAAGTAAGGTGACCAGAACCGGAAGGGTATTCTCTCCAGAGATCTCTCCTCCAAAAGACACTGCGACTCCAGCTCGCATTCCAGCTACTCAATCAATATCCCCAGCTAGAGGGAAAGAACCAGTGACTCATCCTGCTCAAAGTACCAAAGGAAGTTGCTGAAGGCACCTCCAAACAAGAAATGGAGGAAATTCTGAAAATTATCAAGAAAAGTGATTACAATGTTGTGGAACAATTGGGACAGACTCCGTCCAAGATATCCATGCTCGCTTTGCTCTTGTTCTCTGAGGCTCATGCTAATGCCTTGGTAAAGTTTTTGAAGAATGCTCATGTACCGCAAGACACTACCACTGACCAGTTCGAAGTTTGTATTGCTAGCCTGGCTGCCAACAACGGCCTAGGCTTCTCTGATGCTGATTTGACTCCTGCCGGAAAGAAACATAACAAAGCCTTGCACATCTCTGTTGAATGCAAGGGTACTACCCTGTCTCATGTTTTGGTTGACACCGGTTCCGCTCTTAATATCCTTCCGAAGACTGCTTTTGATCGGCTTGATGTCGAAGGGTTGGTTCTGAGACCCAGTGACATTATTGTGAGGGCTTTTGATGGTTCTAAGCGAACGTTGCTTGAGAGCTCATCACTGTTAAAGTCGGTTCCCAGACTTTTGACTCCATTTTCTTTGTCATGGACATTCGTCCAGCTTATTCTTGCTTACTTGGACGCCCTTGGATACATGGGGCAGGTGTTGTTACCTCTACCTTGCATCAGAAGCTAAAGTACCCGGTGAAAGGGAAGGTTGTTACAGTGTGTGGTGAAGAAGAGTACATGGTCAGTCATCTACAGTCATTCCGATACCTTGAGATGGAAGGTGAATTCTTTGAGACTCCCTGTCAAGCTTTTGAAACAATCCCCAGAGTCATGCCTGTTGACTCTCCTGTCACTCCTGAAGTTACGCAAGTTCCGCCTAGGATGGCTTCGCTGAAAGATGCTCAAACTACTGTTGAACAAGGAGGTAGTGCTATTTGGGGACAACTCCCTGATCTTCCCTTCAAATTTGACAAGACTGGTTTAGGCTTCACCATCAAAGGTCAGAAGATGATACGCCGCGAACGTGCCGACCAACTTCCTTTCCGCATCAGCCAGAGTGGAATCCATGCTATAGAAGACGACGACAACAACTTCGACATCAGCAAGTGGATCTTCCCAACTCTAGATCGTGGGCTCAGCAATTGGAAGATGAAGACGTCATACCAATCTCCTTTAGTCAGGAGTAATTGCTTTTGTTTTGTTTTGCTTTTCGTATTTCTTTATGTTTTGAACAATAAACTTTGAAAGCCTAGTGCCTTGCCCGGGGCATCATGGCTCGTTTGCGAGGGTTATTATCTGTCGTTTGCGTATTTTCATTCAATAAATTCGTTGGACTTTTGCATTCATTTGTTGTTCGTTTTCTTTTACTTTATCACCCCTTCAAAAAAAGCTATGTGTTTCTTACACACCCACGTGATACACGCGTAATCACTCGAATCTCGTTAATCTATGCTAGTGCTAAATATGACTTGATAATCCGATCTACCAAGCCAAGACGAAAGTGAGGAAGATTGTGAAGTGCCGGAGAACTTGCCGATCGCTACAGAAGAAGAGCGAGTTATACTGCCACACAAGAGCAAGTTGAGGTTGTGAATTTGGGTCGACGAGGAGTAAAAGAGATCAAGATAGGAGCGGGTCTTGAGAACAGTGTTAAAGAAAGGTTGGTTCAGATGCTACGAGACTATATTGAGATTTTTGCCTGGTCATACGAAGACATGCCGGGTTTAGACATTGATATTGTGGTACACCGATTGCCGACAAAAGAAGGTTTTCTCAAAAAAAGGTTCGTCGATGTGTCCCGAAATGTCGAGAAAATCAAAGCGAAGTTATGAAGCAGTTCAACGCCGGTTTCTTAGTTACTTCTTATCCGATGGGTTGCAAATGTGGTACCCGTACCTAAGAAGGATGGTAAGGTACGAATGTGTGTGGATTACAGAGATCGAACAAAGCGAGTCCGAAGACGATTTTCCCTCCCTCACATTGATGTTCGTTGACAACACCGCCAAAGATAAGGTTTTCTCCTTCATGGATGGATTCTCCGGTAATCGATCAAAATGGCTCCAAGACATGGAGAAGACTACTTTTGTTACATGGGGCACTTTCGCTACAAGGTTATGCCATTCGGATGAAGAATGCAGCGCCACTTATCAGCGTGCTATGGTAACATTATTTCATGACATGATTCATCACGAGATAGAGGTCTATGTCGACGATATGATAGCTCGATCACAGACTGAAGAAGAACATCTTGATCATCTGCAGAAATTGTTTGATAGGTTGAAGAAGTACAGGTTGAGACTTAATCCTAACAAGTGCACCTTTGGGTCGATCCGAAAACTCCTAGGGTTTGTTGTCGTGGTAAAGGTATTGAGGTTGACCCAAGGTTAAAGCCATCCAAGAGATGCCAGACCGAGAAAGAAGTCAGAGGTTTCTTGGGCCGATTGAACTACATTGCCAGATTCATTGCACATTTAACTGCTACTTGTGAACCAATCTTCAAGTTACTTAAGAAAGATCAAGTAGTGGAATGGAACGACGATTGCCAGATCGCTTTTGACAAAATCAAGGAGTACCTACGGAATCCTCCTATCCTGATGCCACCTGCCGAAGGAAGACCTCTTATCATGTACTTGAGTGTTAGAGAATTCAATGGGGTGTGTTGGGGCAACATGACGAGTCGGTCGAAAAGAGCATGCAATATACTACCTTAGCAAAAGTTTACCGACGTGAAACAAGATACTCACACGAGAAAACTTGCAACGCTTTGGCTTGGCGCTCGCCGACTAAGACAAGATATGTTGACTCACACTACCTTGTTGATTTCAAGATGGATCCGATAAAATACATATTTGAGAAACCAGCTCTCTCCGAAGAATAGCAAGATGGCAAATGATCTTGACCGAATATGACATCCAAGACACTTCTCAAAAGCGATCAAAGGAAGTGTGGTAGCCGATCATTTGGCTCATCAAGCCGTAGATGACTATCACTATGCAGTTCAATTTCCGGATGAAGATGTTTTACTAGTTACAGATTAAGAACCAGCCCACGAAGGACCGAACAAGGATCCCGATGGACTATGGTCTTCGATGGAGCCTCAAACGACTTGGCAATGGCATTGGCGCCATCATTACATCCCGCAGCGGACATACTCCTTTCACCGCCAGATTATGTTTCAGTTGCACGAACAACATGGCCGAGTACGGCGTGCATCATGGGTCTTAAAGTGCTATTGACTTAAGAATCAAGTTCTTACGAGTGTATGGAGACTCACTTTAGTGATCACGGATAAAGGCGAGTGGGATACAAGCATCCGAATCTTATTCCGTATCGGGAGCATGTTTTGAGTTTGATTCCTACTTCAAGAAATCACTTTCAATCACATTCCACGAGAAGAGAATCAGTTGGCAGACGCATTAGCTACTATGTCATCTATGTTCAAGGTCAGATGGGACAACGAGGCTCCCCAGATCATCATTGAGAAGTTCGACGAACCAGCGTAATGTTATGAGCTTGATACAGAAGAGAAACCTTGGTACTATGACGTGAAGAGGTATCTTGAGACTCAGGAATATCCCGCAGGGGAATCTGTTAATGATAAGAAGTTCATGAGAAGACTCGCTTCCAAATTCTTTCTCAGCAACGGCATTTTATACAAGCGCAACCACGATCTGTGCTTACTCCAGTGTAGAAAACAAACAATGCGTATCATGGAAGAGTTACACGAAGGCGAATTTGGTACCCACTCCAGTGGACACACCATGGCTAAGAAGATTTTGAGAACAGGTTACTATTGGTCTACCATGGAAGCTGATTGTCACCGCTACGCTCGATCTTGTCACAAATGCCAGATTTATGCCGATAAAGTACATGTACCTCGGACTCGAATGTTTTAACTTCTCCTTGGCCTTTTGCAATGTGGGGCATTGACATGATTGGAGAAATTAAGCCCACGGCTTCCAATGGACATCGTTTCATCCTTGTGGCAATAGATTATTTCACCAAGTGGGTAGAAGCAGCCTCGTATGCATCTGTTACCAAGAATGTTGTGGCTCGATTCATCAAGCATAATCTTATCTGTCGGTATGGAACTCCTGAAAGGATTATCACAGATAACGGTTCCAATCTCAACAATAAGATGATCACCAAACTCTGCACGCAGTTCAAGATCAAGCATCACAATTCTTCTCCATATCGGCCTAAGATGAATGGCGCAGTGGAAGCCGCCAACAAGAACATTAAGAAAATCATACAGAAGATAACAGTGACTTACAAAGATTGGCATGAGATGTTACCATTTGCTCTTCATGGTTATCGCACTTCAGCACGAACATCAACAGGGGCGACCCCCTTCTCTCTTGTATACGGTATGGAAGCCGTCTTACCCATCGAGGTTTAGATACCCTCAACCGAGTCCTCCGTGAGGCGAGTTAAAGACGATTGGGTCCGCACTCGCCTTGACAGATTAATTTGATTGATGAGAACGACTCGCATCCATCCGCCATGGATGATTTATCGAAACGAATGATCAAAGCATTTAACAAGAAGGTCAAGCACCGAGTCTACCAAGTCGGTGATCTAGTAGTCAAGCGCATCATTCTTCCACAAGGTGATCCCAGGGCAAATGGACTCCCACCACGAGGGACCATTTGTAGTCAAGATATTTTCCGCGGAGCTATGATACTTAGCACCATGGATGGTGAAGACTTCCCACACGTGAACGCAGACATGGTCAAAAATACTACGATAAAGAGACCCGCTAGGTCGACCGCCTAGGCAAAAATAAGGGATCTGGCGAACCAAAAGGTTCGGGCAAAAGTTAAGGATATATACAAAACATGTACACCGGCAAGTCGAAAACCGAAAAGGCGGCTTGGGCAAAAAGGGTATCCTAAAACCGAAGGGCGGTCTAGGCAAAAGTTAGGGACTTAAGCGTTTACTATGTCTCTTCAGATCACCTACTTCGACTACTATCAGATTCAAGATTCAAATGGCGAAGATCAATTCACTCACTTTCTCGACAGCAAGGAGATGAGATAGTTGAAATATATGAGTACTAGCATAGTTGGAACTTAACGAGATTGTTTCTGCATAGCTTTTTACCTTTCTTGTGTACAAACTACTTGGCCATACGCCACATTCCAAATGAATACAAATTCTTTCTCTTTACATATTTCACTATTTTCGTTTGCAATAAGTCCAACGTTTGCTTTGAATGATTATATGCATTTGACAATAAGAATCTCTTCACAAACATGCGAAAAGTGAACATACAAAAGTGGTTACTACAGGCTCTAGGAATTGAGATGACGACGAAAGTCACCAATGCATTTCCCCACAGAGCATGATCCCCACAAAGGTGTCACTCACAACACACCTTCCCCAGCGGAGTATACATCAGTCTCCAAGCAGTAACACTTCACCCCCAGTCAAGGTGTTTATCCCCAGCGGGTATCTCTCAGTCATTCCCCTCATCCCCCAGCCAGAGATCACAACGGGCTCCAGACTCTTCTAACCCGGTCTCTCAACAACCATCATATTCTCCAGCGAGATCTACACTGAATCCCAGAGGCCTCTAAATTTCCTCGCAGGATCTACATACAAGGTCCCCAACGGATCGCCTCCCATTCTCTTCACAGGTCTATATAGATCTCCAACAATGAGTTTCTCAGTCTCTACCTCCCTCAACAATATCTAGGCCCAAGACCTGGTCAGATAGTGCATCGGAGGAATCCAGGATATCTTTCTTCTCCTTCCAAAGCGGGGTTCTCACCTACACAATTCCCCAAGCAGAAGTCAGAAATCTTCAAACAGAACATCCGCATCTTCTTCAAGATGGATATGTTTTGAAATATCACTATATTTATCATTCATACATTACTCATAAAGTCATAATTCATGCATATGTCATTCATATACACTGTCATGCATCATACTTTGCATAAGACTAACGAATATTCTATCAAAGTTTCTCTTGTTTTCTCCAAAAGTGTACCACTCGACGCAAGCAGGTCCAGATTAAGCCCCGAGTCGACGGAAAACTATCGAAGACCGCCCTTGGTTGTCCTCCGACGACTGGTCGAGATTAAGCCCGAATCGACGGAAAACTATCCAAAAGACTGCCTCTGGTTATCCTCCGATAACAGGCAATGGATCAACACCCGATGCACAACAGGGAAGCTATCCACATTCTTGCAAACTACAATCTCCCTCAGAGTAATCAACACGAAGATTTATTCTGATTCCTTATCATCAACAGCAACTACAGAGTCTAGCGTGCGACTCAGTTGCCTTGGATGGCATCTTAAGCCCATCTCCGACTACTTGTCAACATTTCTTCACTTTCAGAATGCTGCATATATGGTTAAAAATCAATACAGACCAATAACTTCATTCAAAGTGAACACGAAGTCTAACGTACGACTCCCCTCGGATGGCATCTTAAGCCCATCTCCGTACTCTTTCCAGAAACATCTACGGAGCCTAGCGTACGGCTCACTTTCCAGCACTCCTCCTATCAATAATCCCGAGCCTGGCGTACGGCTCACTCCCCAGCATTGACCTTTCCAGATGGAATCTTAAGCCCATCCCCATCAGTTCTCCTATCAACAATCTCGAGTCTAGCGTACGACTCATTTACCAGCTTCTCCAAACGGCATCTGTAAGCCCGTTCCCGCATCATCAGCCAACCGCGAGTGCAAATTTTCAGGTGTATTCGAGTGTTCAATCATCTTCTACCTCCAGGTCACGAAAGACAAGCATGTCAATCTAACCCTCCGGTACAAGAAGATTGAACAGGGGCAGCTGTCATACCCCAAAATTTGCCCTCCATCTATTCAAGAGATTTCATACACCCCTACTCAAGGATTCCTCAAGAGTTGATCAGACAAACTCTCTCCTAGACAATCAACCCAAACTAGGGTTTGGTATCTCTCAAGTCAAGATGGATTCTCAACATCTCCAATGGCCTTCATGCCTCCTCATATGCTTCAAAGATTCTCCATGTCAAGTTTCAAGCTTCACAAGTCAAGTTTCCTCAGGCAATTGCTCAGATGGTTGAAAATCGGGTGTATTGGACAAAAAGTCAACTGTGGTCAACATACAGTCAAACTTCATAATTTTTGGTCAACATCCTCATTTTGAAGTTACATTCATCATTTGATCAAGGGTTGATCATGATTCATCAAGAAAACTCAAGATTTGCTCAAAAGTCAAACTTTCTAAATTAGGGTTTCTAGGTGAAAAGTCAACTGAACTTTGACTGATCATAACTTTCTCATACTTTCTCAGAAATTTTCCCACCAAAGCTCATTTTGAAGGAAATTCAATTCTCTACAACTTCATGTCTCACAAGAATGTCCAAAAAATGCTTCATTTGAGAGGTATAGCTCAAAACATTACAGGTCATTTTCAAAGTCAACAAAAAGTCAACTTTTTGTTTTGAAGATATATTGAGCATGGTAACTCCAATTGATATGAGACCAAAGACATTGTTTAGAGGACTCTTAGAGCTTTCCAAAAAGTCCAAGAACACTAAACAATGTGGAAAATTGAACAAGATACACCATTCACAAGTTGGGCAATTTTGAAAGAATGCACAAAGAGAGATACTTCAAAAAATCAAATCTTTTGCAAATGGGCCTACTTTTTCTTCATTCTAACTTGTTCCTCATGCAATTAGGAATGTCCAAGCCCAATGCCACGATTTTCTATTTTATTTTCCTATTTAATGTGGAATTTATTCATTTAAATACAAATTAATTTGAAAAATAAAGTATAAAATCCAAATTAATTGAAAGATTGATTTTTATTGCTTCCTTGTGATCCAATTAACCCATAAATGCCAGCAATTTCGAAATTGGATCAAAAAAGGCAAGATTGGATTGAAATTGAGCAAATTTTGAAAATTTGATTTTCATGAAAAATCAAATTTGATTATCATTGATTATTGATCAATTCTTTCCAAAATCAATCCCAAATCCATCCAGCATATATACTTGATGCATATCAATCACAAGAGGACGAAAAAATTGCCTCAAGAAACCCTAACCCAAACTCAAAAAACCGTGTCACTTAAGCAAGTGGGAATCCTACTTCCAGCCATTCTCAATCGTTTTTGAGGTGTCCAACAGGTTCCTTGATACCTCCAGAAGCGAATCAGACCTTTACTTTGCCAAAAAACATCAAGAATCAAGCAATCCGTGTTTGGTTTGTTCTTGAATTTTCAAATTTCGATTTCTCATATTCATGCATCATTAACTTGTTTTGATTGTTTGTTTGTGTTTAGAATCAAGCTTGCAAGCTTTCTGGGCAAGCCAATTGAATTTCCATGGCCGGAATCGTGTTTCACCATGATTAGGGTTTATGTGACCGATTTAGGGTTTCACGAAATACATAAAATTGGACAATAAGACCTATACCGTTGCATTCGGAATGCTTCAAGGAATCGATCCATGGTCTTAGATATAATTTATATTATGTGTGCTGCGTTTTTGATTTTGCCAGGAATCTTAGTGACGCACAATGGCCGATGCTAACTTTCAAATATTTGAAACGAAGAAGATGATGGATGGCGCGAAGGAGGAAGCAATGGGGAGATGACGCGTATAATCCACTTATTCTGTTTCCAAACAGTGAAGCACACATGGCTCAGTTGGTTAAGGCGTGGATTGTTCATGGATACTCTCCCTGGGCACGAGTTCGATCCTCATCAGGACCAGTTTTGCCTTTCTTTTTCCAAAACTCAACTTTTTTCATGTTTTCATATTTTATTATATTTTCATATTTTGCATTGTTTTAATTTCTTTTCATAATTTTTATTCTGCATTTTAAAATTACCAAAAAAATATTTTCTTTTTACATTTATATTCTGAAAATCTTTATTTAATTTAATAAATTAAAAAATACATTTTTGCATGCATATTTATTTTTATTTATATTTTTGCATTTAATTCACTTTTAATTGCATTTTAATTATTAAATCTTTTCCAAAAAATCCCAAAAAATTATTTTAATATATTTATCTTATTTCCAGCATATATTAATTTTCTCATATTAAAACTTGCATTTTTCTAATATTTTTTCTCTTGTTCGATTCATATTGCATTTTCCGATTTCTTCTTTTTATACAGGTTGATCCGATTCAGACGATTTTCTCTTTATCATTTTATCATTCTATTTTTTCCAATAATGTAATTGCTCATGGGATGTAATAGTTTAATTTAGGACTTTATTTTCCGCATTTTAAATTATGTATCTGCCCCAAAGCCATGTAATAGCGTAGGTTTTACTTTCCGCACCTTTACATTTCCGCTTTACATTCCGCATTTTAATTTCCGCACCTTATCAATTGCTAGTAATTAGGCGTGTATGGCAAGACTAATAACGAACATAGCCCACTCTAACTTCAAAGATAACATATCTGAATTTGACACACTCTTTCACACATGCACCCCTTAGGGTAATTCGCTCTCGTTGCCTTACGAATTCAAAAATGGTCATGTCCCTCGAACGTGGAGGTGTCCTAGCACCGTTGCCTTCTAAACAAATCATCATAGTCCCTTCGATACAAAGATCATAAGACCCACGATGTCGCCTCCGAATACATGATCTTGACCCTCGATTGTCGCCTACGAAAAATGATGATAGTCCCTTCGAATGTGCTAGGATACTTCCTACAAGTTGCCTTCGATGAACATCCGATGTCCCTTCGAATGTCCCGTTTACATCCAACGAATGGAGCTACCTACTAACTAATGGTATGGCTAGCGCTATTCTAAAGGAACGTAGAAGTACAAAAACGACCAATTCTGAGTGGGTAAATAAGTCTTTTAGTTGCTCGCTCTATCAAATGCTTTTCACACCACACACTCTTTTTCAAAGTTCAAAACTCTTTTCAAAACGAAACATTTCCGAACACTTTGTATACATTCCTACATGAATCATTACAAAGTCAAAGCGAAATACCCTTTTTCAAAACATTTTTTCAAATACACAGAAAGCAAATTTTAAAAGGTAATCTAGAGCAACTAAGAGCCCGTAGATAACTACGGATGGAAAGGGGTGCTAATACCTTCCCTTTTCATAACCATTCTCCCGAACTCAGAATCTAACGAAGGTCTTTTTCTGTTACTTTTACCTTCCCTTAATTGGATAAAAATAAAAGTCGGTGGCGACTCTTGCTATCCGCACATTTAGATACAAAAATCCTACAAAGTCAGTTCACCGTATTACACATTCTGGATAGAACCTTGTCTCTAACCAACAAAACAATAAGCAATAGCCTCGTCATTCGAGCCGCTTATTTCCTTTTCATCCTTAAACTTGTCATAAAACAATTGTTCTTCTCTGCAAATTCAAATCATGACAGTTCAAAAATTTCCACAGTTGTCTTTCTGTCTAAAAGAAAACCTGTGTCTTTCAATCAAAATGCCCGCATCTTCTCGAGCGAGAGATCCCCGGCAGGATTATAGCTTTGAAAATAGAAACTCATTTGAGATCTGTTTTTTCTCACTGTCTGTTATTCACAAAGCTGAATATTCAGTAATATATCTCAAGATTTACCTTGTTATAGTTATCACTTCGCTGATGATTGGTAATATCTTCAGAACTCCTTTGAGATCTGTTTCCATCATTGTCTGATATTCACGAGGCTGAATACTCAGAAAACGTTTCAAAGATTTACCTTGTTATAGTTATCACTTCATTGATAATTGGTAATATCTTTGAGGTTCATTACCATGAACTATCACAAGGCTGATAATTGGTAATATCATCTTCGCTTACCTTAAACATTGTCACAAGGCTGACAGAAGGTAATCTCTTCGTTTCCCAAAACGAAACAGATGTTCACATGTCTTTGTGAATTACTTTTTCCCCAGCAGGGACATATTGCATGTTTCCAAAAAAACATGATTTTTTTTTCTTAAACAGATCGAGTCATCCTCACAAATTTTTCCCCACCATGTCATTTTCTTTGATATCATCTGGGTAAAAACTTTTACAATCATTTTGCATCACTCGCATCTTTTAGTATCTTAGGTCCAAAATTTGCGTATTCTGATATTTAAGTCTCTTCACACCTATCAAAATGAAGATGTTCATCTTCATATCTAAGGTTAAAGAAACTTAAATAGGGGCATCTGTCATACCCCAATTTTTGACCTAATATACCACCTCACATTTTGCATCATTGCATCACTAACAGTTCAGAACAGAATTAATCGGGTGTAGCTTTCACAGGTCAAAATTAGGGTTTCATCACATTTTCATCTGAGACAAGAGGCTACCAATTAGGGTTTGAGTTTTACTCACCTCATTTGATCTATCTTGATCAAATCATCAACCTCTGATCTTCAGATATCCAACTTGTTTCATTGATCTATCAAGGATCGACCAATTAGGGTTTTGATCGAGGATGAGTAATCTCTGATTTTCTGATCAATGAATGACTTTTTTGGTTAGAGATTGATCTTCATATCTCAGATACAACATGTTGACCTAATTTCTGGATTCAAAACATCACAGAAGTCCACAGGATTCATCAGTCAACTTCTGAAACATCTGATGAAATTTCATCTGCATAGAAAAGTCAAACTTTGACTTTTGGTCAACTTTTTCAAAACAAAACTTTTTCAATCATCAAAATACTTCAAATGATCCATCATGATCATAAAAAATCAAAGAATTTGGAAAAGTCAACAAAAAGTCAAATTTTCCCACACTTAGAAAAATTTTCAAGTGTTGAAATTTCTTATTTTTTCCAAACTTCATGGCATTTTTTCACATAGTTCCACTTTGAATTGGAAAAAACTCAAAACATGAACGTTGTAGCCCTTGAAACAAGCTTTCCAAAATATCCAAGAACTATCAAATCCATGGAGTCTAGCTACACTTTTGAATTTGAAACATAGAGCTCCAAAATCTTTGAATTTCAAGTACAAACTTCACAATTATAGGTCATTTTGAGTTTCTTTCTTTCTAGAAGCATGCCACCTTGCCAATTGAGGATTAGAGCTGATAAATATCAGAAGAGAGTAATTGCAAAGAGATAAGATCAAGTTGGAAAAATTAACCATGGTTAAAAGGAAGTTTCCTTTTGCATTTAATTCAAAAAAGACTTCCTTGCCCTCTAAGGCAAGTTTGAATTACCAATGCCAATTCTTTGTGCTTACCATTCAGAATTCATGGACTATAAATAGAGGTATCATTTTCAAATTCAAGACACACCAAAGCCATGCAAGTACATGCTTTCTCTCTTCTTACTTGAAATTCAAGAAACATAGTGAAAATTGAGAATTCTTGCAATTTTGAAATCTTGTGAAAACCATGAAGAACTTTGGTGTCTAACATATCTTATAATCAATATATAACTTGTTTGAAACATAAGATCAACACAAGAAACACTAAAACTCAGAATTGCACTTCATGCTTCCAAAACTTACAAAACTGCCATAACTTTCGAATTTGGACTTTGGCTTGAGCAACTTGAGTTTTAATCATCCAAACATCATCAACATACATCATAGACATGATGCAGATCATTAATATCAAACTGTAACACTTCTAACCCAGAATTCGAATTTCCATTTTGAGCTTATGCAGGTCGACTTGGGTAGAGAGTTTCAAATCATTCCAGAGCAAGCAGGGTGATCATACACCTTCCATAGAGGCCATTGGTGCTCAAGTAAACATAAAAACTCAACTGGAAACACTCCTTCATCGAATTCGATTCCAGCTTCAATAGGTAAGGAACTCAAACTCGAACTCTATGATTCTTTGATTCAAATGAAAAAAACTCATGGCCGTTTTGTTTCTGCACAATACACGATCATTAACCCTCAATCAATTGACAAAATCATCCACCATACACAATTTCAATTAGATTTTTCAGTTCTAGGGTTCTTCATGTTCTTCAGAAATTTAATTATGTTTAACTGAAAATAAATGGAATTAACCACTACCATCATGTTCCTTGTTAAAATTCGTGCTAGTTTGATGTTTACATCATTCGTTTTCATTGAGAAACAAGAAATCTATGGCTGGTCGAAGGATTGAGGAAGACGAAGATGGAGTTCCCGCGTGTTTTCAAAATTCAAATAAAAGTTTGTAATATATTTAACTGATTTGGCATAAGTTAATGGATGTATCACCGCCCCAGCGGTTGCCAGCTCACTCTTAAAACTCTCTTGCCACGCCTTGCCTAATGGTCCCGGGTTCAAGCCTCCTTGGGACCATTTTTTTACCAAACTTTTGTATTTTTTTTACAAACTTTGACATTTTCAAAACCCAACCAAAACTCCTCATTTTGAGGTGATTTTTTGTACACTTGTCAATTAATGTATCTATTTTATGATAGTGCAAAAATTTTCAGAAAAAAACTTTCATCCGGTTATATTTTGATCGAGCCGAAAACGACACTTTGTGTACTTTTCAAAACACCTTTAAAGGTGATTTTTTTCAAACTTTTGAAGCCCGATTCTTTTCAAAACTTCTTATAAGTAAACTTCACATTTCAAAAACACTTTCAAAACCATTTCTTCAAAACTTTTTCATCAAACTTGCATCTTTTACCATGATCGATCCGATTAAACGATAAAACCGAATTCGTTTTCTCTCGTTTTTCTTAACCTATCATGGGCCTCCCTTACGGTGTAAGTCCCAACATTCTTTATGTACATACATATTTTTCTTGTACATATCAAATTATTTTCACATACGTACAAATTTTTACCTGTACATAATACAGATACTTTTGTAAATACTCAAGTATAGACAAACTTTGATCGTTTGTTTTTCACTTCGCTTGTGTATACACTGAATACCATTGGTATTGAAAGGAGCATTATTCCCGGTGAAACTGCTTTTAAACCAATGGGCCACCCTTATGGTGTAAGTCCCAACCCTCCTATGTACATCCATATCCTCCTTGTACATAAATACTCGTTCGTGTACATATTTACATCCTTGTACACAATTCCAACTTGTAAATAATCAAGTTACGCTCGTTTTAAACGTTCGTTTCACAGACACTTGTTTATATTTCATTCATAAATTCTTGTAAATAAACATCATGCATTGTTTATATTTCCTTCATAAACTCATGTGACTACATATCACACACACACTTGTTTATATAACTGTCTAGTTATAACATAACAACTAGTCTAATCAATAGGTTCCCCACAGTGTAAGCCTCCTCTTGGGCTTTATACAAGATAACTCTCCCCATAGAGTTCAGCCTCCTCTTAGGCTTCATATAAGAAAACTCATTCATCTGAGTTTAGCCTCCGCTTAGGCTTCATATAAGACAACACTCCCCTGTTGAGTCATCCTCCTCTTGGGCTTCGTTCAAAAGAACTCCTCATTAAGTTTAGCCTTCTCTTGGGCATCATACAAAGAAAGAGACCAGGAAATCTCTTAACAGCCTCCTATTGGGCTTCCAATACAAAGAATCACCCGCGTTAAGATAGAACCCAGAGAGTATAATTTCCCGGTGAAATTGCTCTTAATCCTAAAAGGATGGTTTCCCGGTGAAATCCCTCTTAAAGCCAAAGCCAGTCATACCCTATAGCTTCCTCTTGAGCTTCATACAAGGACCCTCGATGACCCTCGGAATGCCTCCTCTTGGGCTAACAATACAAGGACCCATGGGCTTCTTAAAAGCATCCCTTTAATCCAATCAATTTCTCCTCGAGATTTAGACGTTTATCATCTCTATGGAAGAAGTATCTCATCTATCACATCACATACAATCAAAAACTTTTCAAACTCTTTTCAAACAAAAACATCTCTTAATCTGTAAGTGGTAACGCTTGTACACTCAAGCAAAACACCCAATGCTTACAATTACAAGAATTCAATCATCTTTTTCAAACATCTTTCTTAAACATGTAAGTGGTAACGCTTGTATACTCAAGCAAAACACCTATAACTTACGACGAAAGATTCAATCATTCAAACTTTTCAAAATGTATGTGATGAAATAGATTAGATACATTTTTCATTAAGATGACATTTGTCTGTCTCTTAATAACATCCTGTTGCTTCCACTAGCATAAGTGGGAACTACGATTGCTCTGAATTTCTCAACATCCTTTTGAGAATACGTAGGCACAAGGTCTCATCCTTGGCGAGCAAATTTCTTTCTCCCTCAAACCAAACAAACCATAGATCCCTGTAGATCCGAGCTACAAATGCTCTGATTCCCATTAAGGGATATGTATGCAGAAGATCCAAAGATCTTTGCGAGCATAATAATAACAAAACCTAGGATCCCATATAACCTATCCTTCTTAAAATCCCAAAGGAGAAACTTTCCCAATCATAGAAATAGCAATTAAAACATACAAACATATCAAACATATTCATATATAAAGCTATAGATAACTATATATATTTAGGGTGCACCATCTATTCCCTTTATATAACAAACCCCCTTACCCGGAATACTCCCCAATGCGTTGCGTCTAGTTTGCGCTAGTCGTTACGCATATCAAAATCAATTGAGGGTATTAACAGCTTTCCCCTTTTTCATAATCATTAAATCAGCTTTTCTTGTGTTAAAAATAATAAAGCTTGATGCTCGCGGCATCTTTATAAAACAAATCAAAAGAGTAAATCGTTTCGAGCCAGAGAATCTGAATTCATATTCGATTCCCTAGCGCGTCACTTTTTAACGCGAACACAGTTACCTCTTATGCAGTCCAATCTGGCAGAAATTTAAAGTACATCAAAAATGACAAGATAAGGGTTAGGGTTAGGTGTAAGGATGGATGTGAATGGGAAGGTTATTGGGCTAAGTTGGATGTTGAGGATACTTGGCAACTAAGAAAGGTGGTAGACACCCATAGTTGCAGTAGAGAATATAATGTGAAGTTGTTGAAGACTAAATGGCTTAGCAAGAGGTTTCAGAATGCACTTAAAACCAACCCTAGAATGAAGGTTAAGGACATTAAGGAAAAGGTGCAGAAGAAGTGGAATGTGGGGGTCAACAAAACCAAGGCTATAAGGGTTAGGTTTGCAGCAAGAGACATGGTTGATGGGTCATTCTTAGGGGATTATGCAAGGATTTATGACTATGCACATGAGTTGTTAAGATCTAACCCAGGGTCAACTGTGAAAGTACATGTCCAACCAGCTCAAGAAGGTAGTGGTGTTCAGAAATTACACTTCAAAAGGATTTACATATGCTTGGCGACTTGTAAGGAAAGCTTCGTTAAGTAGACATTTCATAGGGCTTGATGGATGTTTTTGAAAGGGCTCGTGGAGGTCAAATCACATCGATAGGTGAGATCCCAATGATCAAATGCTACCAATAGCATATGCAGTGGAGAGTGAAAACAAGGAAAGTTGGACATGGTTCTTGGAGCTGCTTATTGGTGATCTAGGTGGAAGAGAAGAGTGTCTCACTTACACTTTTATTTCTGATCAACAAAAGGTATGACTCTATTGTTAATTCTCAATTGATTAGTATTTTTAATAATTAAATTCTCATGTTTATCCTGGTATTCTCATGTTTAATAATTAAATTCTATACATATCATATCCCAGGGATTATTGCCTGCAATGGAGGAACTACTTCCTACAGTTGAACAAAGATTCTGTGTTAGGCATCTCTACAACAACTTTAGGAAGAGATTTCCAGGAAAAAACTAAAGGAAATTATATGGAAGGCATCCAAATCAACTTACTACCAAGCTTGGGAAAAGAGAGATGAAAGTTATGAAACATATCAATGCAGAAGCATACAAGCACATGATGTCTACCCCTCCAAGGTTTTGGAGCAGATCATACTCCAAGACTCATAACAAATGCGATGCAGTTCTCAATAATATGTCAGAATCCTTTAATAGTGTTATTTTGGAGTCAAGGGCCAAGCCATTAATAACCATGGTGGAAGAAATTAGGATGTACATGATGGAGAGATGGGCTACAAACAGGATGAGGTTTCAGAAATTGTCAGATGCAGAAGTGTTGCCAAACATTATGAAAAAGGTTGAGAAAACAAGTTCATTCACAAACATGTGGCTTCCCAGGTAAAATTTTTAAAACAAGCATTTTTTCTGTGTTAGAATGTCTGACTTTGGAATGTCCATTTGATGTCTTAATTTGGAATGTCTATTTTTCTGTGTTAGGATGTCTGATGAGCATATGTTTGAAGTGAGGCATCTGGAAAATTCTACTGAAAAATTCACTGTAAACTTAAAGGAAAAAATCTATTCATGCAGAAGATGGGAGCCAACAGGCCTACCATGTGTTCATTCTCTTGCAGCAATGAAAAATAGGAACCATAGTATTGATGAATACATTCCTGATTATTACAGGAAATCTAGATATTTGCAAGTGTACAAACCTATCATATTTCCTATTAATGGCTCAAACCTATGGGTTACAACTGAGTACCCTGATGTTATGCCACCCAAATTCAGGAAAATGCCTGGAAGGCCAAAGAAAAGGAGAAATTTAGAGCAAGGTGAGCTAGATGGTACTGATAAAAAGATGAGAAGAACGGGATTCATTGTAAAGTGTAGCAGGTGTAAGAAGGTAGGTCACAAAAGCTTACTTGTAAGGTGCCTTCTACTAGTCATACAACTACTACACAAGTACCACAGGCAGCTCAACCATCTGTACCACAGGCACCATCTGTACCACAAGTACCACCAGTGGCTTCTCAACCTTCTCAATCATCTCAAGCATCTGTATCTCAAGCATCTGTATCTCAAGCATTTGTACCAGTGGCATCTGTACCAGTGGCATCTGTACCAGTGGCATCTGTACCAATGGCATCTCAAGCAGTGGCATCTGTACCAGTGGCATCTCAAGCAGTGGCATCTCAATCATCTAAGTCAGTTCCTGGTCAAGCTTCTCAGCCATCTCAATCTAAATCATCCAAAAAGTTGTCAGTTAGAAGGCCAAATGCACCATTTGTCCCACCAGGTCCAACAACGAGGTTAAAGGCATCAAGAAGTGTTGTAGGTGCAACAACAAGAAGGACAACACCAACTAAAAGAGCAGCACCACAGTGGAAACTTTAGTTTGCTTTTATGTCTATTTTGGATTAGGATTGGACCTATAGTATGTATGTTTTGGCTTTTATGTTGTTTTGGCTTTTATGTTGTTTTGTTAGAATTGGTTATGTTAAGTTGTTTTGATCATGTAATATCAAGCTGTTTTGTTCTTTTTTTGGACCTGTAATATCAGGCTGTTTACAACTGGACCTGTAATATCAGGTTGTTTTGTATGCAACTTAGTGGTATCCACCACCTTATAATTATAAGTTGTTACCTATCCTCAATTGCTACAGTAGGTTACATTGATCAAAATGCTACTAATATCTTACAGTATGTTTTACATTGATGAGAAGTTTCATCAAGTTGAACTTTTCATTTAAATTACATTTTCAACTAAGTGAAAAACTGTTTTAAAACTATGAAAAATCAAACCATTTATGTTTTGAACTATGTAAAATTTCCATTTATGTTGCAAAACTGTTTATGTTGCAAAACCATTTATGTTGCAAAACTATTTTGAACTATGTAAAATTTCCATTTATGTTGTTACCTATCTTCAATTTATACAGTATGTTACATTGATCAAAATGCTACTAGTTACAGTATGTTTTACATTGATCAAAATGCTACTAGTTCAAAAATTCAAATTCATAATGATACTCTCTTCATCATTCAACAGTCTACACCTTAAACATGCTACTCTCTTCAAATTCATAATGATCAAAATGCTACTAGTTACAGTATGTCTTACACCTTAAACATACAATCTCAATTCAACAGTCTATTACAACATCATCCAAATTACAACAACTAACATAATAAAGAAGAATCTTTTCCATTTTTCTGAGAATTCATCATCTTCTTCATTTCAATTTGTAACTCCATTATCTTATGTTTCAGCCCATCCTTCCTTTCCTTTAGATGATGTATCTCCATCTTTGCTCCATCAAGCTCATTTAGCAGCTTCTCCAACCTATTATTCTGTTTCTTTATAAACTGATCCTTCTCATCCACCACATCATCAAAGAACCATTGAAAGTATCCACACCCAGATTCAGATGAACCCTGTAATGGTGACATCCAGATTCATCTCAGCTATCAGAACAAGAATATATGAAAACCCATTTTAATTTCATGCTTACCTTGTAATGACAACAACCCCAGAATTGCTTCCCAAAGTTTGTGTCGTAGCCCTTCGAAGAACTGCAGATTCTCCACAACCACATATAGGTCTCCATCGCAACTTTCCATCTAAGCTTCCATCTCTATTGCAATCGTACGAAGACCGGATCTCTGATGATGCTTCCTTAATCATATGGAGGGAATTTCAAATTCAAAATGTGAACCCTAGAATTTGAGGATTTCTGGAAGCAGCTTGAAGATGGTGTACATAACATTCCATGTGACCTGCCACGCATGCAAACCAAACGTCCGTTTGTGCCTTTTAGACGGAAAGGACTCCTATGGCACTTTTGAAAGAATTATAGGACCAGTTTGGCACTTTTTTTAGATAAAGGACCAAAATGGACCTTGGGGTAAACTTAAAGGACCAAAAAGGGTATTTTGCAATTTATTTATTTTGGTTGTCCTCCAGTAAATTTTGAAGGCCACACTAAGTCAGCTATGTGATAATGGGATTCACAGTCAGCTTCACTAAGTCTGAATGTCTTGTAATCAATGGTGATCAAGTAGTGATGATGAGAGGAGTCAGATCAAAGGACAACTGCTACAAGTGGGAATCTGAAAGCACCACTCTGTCCTCTATGAGTTCCACAAATGAAGAGGAAGTAGAGTTGTGGCAGCAAGTATCTGGTCATCCACACCTCAGAGGAATGAAGAGGTTTAGTTCCATAGGGGGAGTCAGAAGGATACCAAGATTGTTCATAGACAAAAGGAAAATCTGTGATAAGTATGAGGCTGAACAGGAAGTCAGAATGTCACTCTCAATGTCTAGACATCTGACCACTTGTAAGGTACTGAAGCAAAGTACTAGGATCTGGCATGAAAGGATAACCAATTGTCTTATTGTCAAAGGATACATGAGAGGAGTCCTGAATGAAACTCTTTCAATCAGAGGGAAAAAGGTCATGGTGGCATCCATCTATGTCAATAGCATAGTATCTGAAGGAATGTCAGACACATTGATGGAAGGCTCAACACTTCCTTCACAGAGCAAGTATGCAAGGAATTGTGTCAAGAAGCTTGCACTGAATAATGGCAGTTACTCTAGGACTCTTACCTCTCCACATTTGAAGCTGTCCAAGAAATCCAGTGGAGAAAGGGTTGCTCAAAGCTTGAGTAAAAGTCCTGTTGATGGATGTTCCTGCTTAAGAAACAGTCTAATGTTTTGGATCAGCAAGAAACAAAACTGTCTAACCTTATACAAGGTTAAAGTTGATCACATAGCAGCTGGTAGTAATTGTTCTCAGATGATCTGGATGAAGCAGATGCTGATTGAATACAATGTCATACAGGATGTCATGACTTTGTACTGTGACATTGTTACAAAAGTTCTTGAGGTTAGTCAGCTTAAGACTTTAAGGGACAAATTGGGATTGTGTCAATATGAGGAGTTGTAGCAATTAACTGTGCTTACAACAAGGGATAAAATGGACTTGTTTTTTCAATTACTCATAAGTGGGTTATTTAAGTATTTTCATCCTCATTTTAAAAAGTCCAAGAATAGGAAGAGACTCCACATATAAAAGTTTCTCCTTCGAAAGTAGTATCACTTTTCTTCATCTAAAAGAAACTCGAATCCCTTGCCATTTTCGCTCTCCTCTCAACAACCAACAATAAAAATGTCTTCATCCTCGTCATCATCCCAAAAGACAGGCTCTCCATCTCCTCCATGGTCAAGTCGGGAAAATGTTGAATCCATGCAAGTCAAGCAGAAGGTTACTCCATTGCGCAATAGCTACGATCGAAAAAGTTAAGAAATTGCGCACAAGAAATGCAAGAAGATCACAAGCATCCCCCTCTGGTAAGACCTCTGTTCCATCATCTTCCGTTCCCCCAGAAAGAGTGAACCCAGAGGAGTCTAGGTCTGCGCATGTAGCAATAGCTAGGATAGTGATGAGTATCCTAAATGAGAATCAATATGTACCCGGAGTTTCAGTCCCTCTAAATGAAAAGTCTGCTAGCCCTAACTTAGCAGTGGATCCAGATGTCACAGAGGATGTCAAGACATCTGGTGATCATAATACTTCTCCTATCAAGAATAATGAAGATGTGATTTCTGATGATGTTCTTGAGGAATCTCCAGCTAAGTGTATTTTAGATGAAACTCCTGCTGACTATATCTCTGATAGTATCCTAGAAGAGACTCCAGAGAAACCAGTTGATGATAATCTTGAAAAGTCCCCTGTTCAAGATTCTGAGAATTTGGATGAAACCCCTGTCATAGACTTGGATGAAGTATTCTCAGACAATGACCTCATTGCCAATGTTAATCCTAGCATTGCAAAGAGGATGATGAGAAGAAAGGGAAAACAGGCTGCCTCACATAGCCCTGTTAAAGAAAAGGTTGATGTAAATGTTTCTAAGGCTGAGAAACAGACCAAGGCTGAACCCTCTACAAAGAAATGTAGAGCAAAAACTGTTGGTGGTGGCTCCAGACCCAAGAGGACACCAATTGTAAAGAAAAGAAAAATGCCTGAATCTTTAGAGTCAGATCAAGATTCTGAGTTTGATGTTGAAATGAATGTCACTGACATCCATCCAAGGAAGAAGGCAAATCTTGGGAAACTGCCCATGGTGCCTGAAGTGGCCATTGACAACATCTCATTCCATCATCCTGAGAATGCTGAGAGATGGAAGTATGTTTGCTTGAAGAGGATTGCTTTGGAGAGGGAGTTGAATAAGAGTGCTCGGAGTGTAAAGAGATTGTAATCGATTAAGGAGGCGGGATCGATGAAAGCAAAGGAGAAACTCTCAAACCGTTATGAAACTTTGTAAGAGAGTTTATTGTCAATCTCTCAAATGGTGTGGGGATAGGAATTCGATGATTACCGACATTATGTGAGGGAGAAAAGTCAAGTTTTCTTCAAATGTGATCAATAGATTCCTAGGTAGATCTGCTAACACTCACCAGGTGGAGGAACCGACAACAAGATTTGTCAAACCATCACGCCAAACAAGTCGACAATGGCCTCTAAAGGAAAACTCTCACTAGCAAATTGAGTGTCAAATTTGCCATGCATAAGATTGGTCTGCAAAGGTCCCAACCAATCACAAATCCACTATTTCTAATGGATTGGGAAGATTCATTTATGCAGTAGGAACTCAAGCTACCTTTGACTATGGATCCTACATATTTGATCAGACACTCAAGCATGCTAACAGCTATGCTATCAAAGGACCAATAGCCTTTCCCTCCCTGCTGTGTGGAATTATAATTGATCAGCATCCAGACATTCTTGGTGACAGATTGATGCAAGAGAGCCCTCTCTTGGCTTCCACTACAAACTTCCAAGGGAAGCATGTCCAGACATTGTCATGACATCTGTGAGACATCACCGTCAAAGAAAATTCTCAGAAGGCAAATGTCATTGCTGTGCTAAAAGCAACTTGCAAGGAGCTTGAAGCAAGAAAGCAAAGTCTGGAAGAGCTTATCTCTCAACTAGAGCAGGACACAGAGGTTGAGGATGAAGAGAAAGCTGATAATGATGTTGTTGGTGATGCTGAAGATGATGATATTCGATGGTGCTGAAGAAGGCTCTGAAGATGCTTCCTTCCACAGTGCTTCTTCTGGAGAAGAAAGCACTTGAAGCTCCCTGCCCTTGTTGCTGCTGTGTTGCTTCCAATATTCTATCAATTGTTTTATGTTCTGTTTCTTGTATTTTTCCAATTTTGTTTGGATGTTTGTAATCCTTTATTGACAGATGTGTATCCCTGTTATACTTGCTGGTACTTAATTACTTGCTGGTATATTATTTTTTTTTGTTGCCGTTGACACTTTTGATTAAAGGTTTGGGGACAATTGTATGGTTTCCTTTGGCCCTTTGTGGCTAAAAAGGGGGAGAAGAAATACTGTGGGAAGTATTGATTTTTTGGGAAACTGTATGGGAGTTTAAAAATTTATGGGCAATTGTATGTAGGGCAATTGTGGGAAATTGTGGGACTTGTGTATGGGTAGAATTTATCTTCTCTTAGTTCTAGTTACTTGAAGCTTAGGAAAGCTTAGGAAAACTTAGAACTAGGTTGTTAGTCTTCTGCTGCATTTTGTACTCTGATAGGTCTAGTAGTTTTAGCCAAAAATGTGCCAAAGGGGGAGTTTGTTAGTGTTTTAAGTTGGCATCAATTTTGGTAAAACTAGGCTTTAGAAATGTCTTGATAGATGTCATGACATTCAGAGATTGAAGATAAATCCTACTGGACAAGGATGGTAAAAGTACATTTCGAGCAGGAAGCTAAAGTTGTCTTTGAAATTAATCGATGTCATAAGATGTTATGACATTCTGTGACATTCTTAAATCGGTTTTCGAGATTTTTCGGAAGTTTGTTGAACATTTTATTTATGTTTTTGTTATTAGAAAGCATGCTCACGTGGCTGCTAGGTTAATCTTAATTAAACCTAAATTGGTTGTTGAACAAACCATATTTTTAGGAGAGAATTAAGTAAACCCTAGCTATCTTTATGGAAGCCAAAATCAAGATTCGGATCGCTTCTATATAAAGAATTCAACCCTTACTCTACAACGCCTCTGGATTTCATTGAAGACATTGAAGGCTTTTGTTTGTGTCTTGTTAGGATTTGTAACATTGGTATTGTGTAATTCTAGTTTCTCTTGTGAGCCAAGCAACTATCAATTGATAAGTGCATTGGACTAGGATTTCTTAGGGTAGTTTATCACTCAAAGCTTTAAAGCACGAGTGTTTGTCTCTTGATTGAAGCTTTGAAGCAAGATCAAGATATTTTATTGAAGTGTGTCTTCACAATTCAATTAGTCAATAGGTTGATATCAACTGCGGTGATTGAGGGGAGTGAGTAGGAACTCATATCTAAGTAGGACTTAGGTAAAAGGGTCATTGGGTAGTGATTAAGTAAGAAGGCATCAATGGTGTGTTGGTGTAGGGTCTTCAATTGATCGCTAATAGTGAACTTTCTCCCTGGCTTGGTAGCCCCGGATGTAGGTTTGTTGAACCGAACGGGTGAACAACTTATTGTGTTATTTATCGCTAGTATTTCTGTGTGAATTGCTAACACAGTGTCAGATACTGTGTCATAACATTCTCTGTGACATCAAGTATCTGCTGCCAGGAATTTCAATAATGATTCAAGGGGATTTGACTTTGTGTTTGTGATCATTTCAATTCTGGTTTTTGGTTTAAATAATATAAGAGTAAGCAAATATACATTCAAACTTTTATGTAAAAGGATGTTTTACTTAGCTGCTTTATAAGAAACTATGAATTAAATTCTAATAAGAGAAAATACAAAGTTTTATCTTATACATACAAAGCACTAATTTTGTTGTTAATTTTCCCATACTTGAATTTTTAAAATTTCAAATATAATTTATAAATTCATTTGATAAACAAACTTATTATTTGCAAATTTTTAAATAATGCAAACAAAAAAAATTGTAAGTTTAATTATTATCTCCTATTTCATGTTTGCCACTCATTAACATAGGAGTCCTGAAGGGTGTTCTTGGTGACACACCGACTATCTGGAAATGTGCGTGCACGTATTAGTCAAAATATATTTCTTTATTTTGGTTGTCTTCCAGTAAAGTTTGAACGCCACAACCCATGAACACGGAAAGTCGTACCATGAAAATAAGTAGAGCTGCATGTTTTTATTGAAAGAAACATGCAAAAACTTGGTGGTCACTGCATGGAGAGTTTGTAGAAGTCAAATGCAAAAACATGGCAAGATAAAATAAATAATGACAAAATCAACAAGGAGTGGAACATTTTAGACATGAAGATTCAAGGGGGTTTCCTTTGTCTTTGTAAACATTTCAGTTCTAGTTTGGGGTTTAAATAACTGTAAGAGTAAGCAATAGACATTCAAACTTTTATGTAAAAGGATTTTTTAATTAGCTGCTTTCTAAGAAACTATAAACTAAATTCTAATAAGAAAAAACACAAAGTTTTATCTAATGTAAACAAAACACTAATTTTGTAGTTAATTTCCCCATATTGAAATTTTGAAAATTTCAAATATAATTTATAAATTCATTAAATAAACAAAATTATTATTATCAAACATATAATTAACAAATTTTTATATAATGCAAACTAACAAAAAATATAAGTATAATTACTATCCTTTGTTTCATGTTTGTCACTCATTAGCAGAGGAGTTCAAGGTTTCATGTGGCACACCTATAAGTGTCTTGCATATAATAGTCAAATATATTTATTTATTTTGGTTTTCCTCCAAGAAATTTTGAAGGCCACAACTCATGAACATTAAAATTCTTATCATGAAATGAAGTTGGGCTGCATGTTTTTAGGGAAAGAAACATGCAATAAGTTGGTGGCCACGACATTGGTAGTTTCTAGAAGTCAAATGCAAAAACATGGTAAGATATAATGAATAATGACAAAATAAACAAGCAGTACAACATTTTATACATAATGATTCAAGGGGATTTGATTTTGTGTTTGTGATCATTTCAGTTCTGGTTTTTGGTTTAAATAATATAAGAGTAAGCAAATATACATTCAAACTTTTATGTAAAAGGATGTTTTACTTAGCTGCTTTATAAGAAACTATGAATTAAATTCTAATAAGAGAAAATACAAAGTTTTATCTTATATATACAAAACACTAATTTTGTTGTTAATTTTCCCATACATGAATTTTTAAAATTTCAAATATAATTTATAAATTCATTTGATAAACAAACTTATTATTTGCAAATTTTTAAATAATGAAAACTAAAAAAAATTGTAAGTTTAATTATTATCTCTTATTTCATGTTTGCCACTCATTAACATAGGAGTCCTGAAGGGTGTTCGTGGTGACACACACCTACTATCTGGAAATGTGCGCGCACGTATTAGTGAAAATATATTTCTTTATTTTGGTTGTCTTCCAGTAAAGTTTGAAGGCCACAACCCATGAACACGGAAAGTCGTATCATGAAATGAAGTAGAGCTACATGTTTTTATGGAAAGAAACATGCAAAAACTCGGTGGCCAGTGCATGGAGAGTTTGTAGAAGTCAAATGCAAAAACATGGCAAGATAAAATAAATAATGACAAAATCAACAAGGAGTGGAACATTTTAGACATGAAGATTCAAGGGGGTTGCCTTTGTCTTTGTAAACATTTCAGTTCTAGTTTGGGGTTTAAATAACTGTAAGAGTAAGCAATACACGTTCAAACTTTTATGTAAAAGGATGTTTTATTTAGCTACTTTATAAGAAACTATGAACTAAATTCTAATAAGAGAAAACACAAAGTTTTATCTAATATATACAAAACACTAATTATGTTGTTAATTTTCCCATACTGGAATTTTTAAAATTTTAAATATAATTTATAAATTCATTAGATAAACAAACTTATTATTAACAAATTTTTAAATAATGCAAACTAACAAAAATTGTAAGTATAATTATTATTTCTTCTTTCATGTTTGTCACTCATTAATAGAGTCTTGAAGGGTGTTCGCGGTGACACACCTACTATCTGGAAGTGTGCGCGCATATATTAGTCAAAATATATTTATTTATTTTGGTTGTCTTCCAGTAAAGTTTGAAGGCCACAACCCATGAACACGAAAAATCGTATCATGAAATGAAGTAGAGCTACATGTTTTTATGGAAAGAAACATGCAAAAACTCGGTGGTCAGTGCATGGAGAGTTTGTAGAAGTCAAATGCAAAAACATGGCAAGATAAAATAAATTATGACAAAATCAACAAGGAGTGGAACATTTTAGACATGAAGGTGCAAGGGGATTGCGTTTGTCTTTGTAAATATTTCAGTTCTACTTTGGGGTTTAAATAACTGCAAGAGTAAGCAATACACATTCAAACATTTATGTAATAGGATTTTTTAATTAGCTGCTTTATAAGAAACTATAAATTAATTCTAATAAGAGAAAACACAAAGTTTTATCTAATGTAAACAAAACACTAATTTTGTAGTTAATTTCACCATATTGAAATTTTGAAAATTTTAAATATAATTTATAAATTCATTAAATAAACAAAATTATTATTATCAAACATATTATTAACAATTTTTTATATAATGCAAACTAACAAAAAATATAAGTATAATTACTATCCTTTGTTTCATGTTTGTCACTCATTAGCAGAGGAGTTCAAGGTCATTCATGTGGCACACCTATAAGTGTGCATATATTAGTCAAACATATTTATTTATTTTGGTTGTCCTCCAAGAAATTTTGAAGGCCACAACTCATGAACATTAAAATTCCTATCATGAAATGAAGTTGGGCTGCATGTTTTATGGAAAGAAACATGAAAAAGTTGGTGGCCACTGCATTGGTAGTTTCTAGAAGTCAAATGCAAAAACATGGTAAGATATAATGAATAATGACAAAATAAACAAGGAGTACAACATTTTAGACATAATGATTCAAGGGGATTTGACTTTGTGTTTGTGATCATTTCAATTCTGGTTTTTGGTTTAAAGAATATAAGAGTAAGCAAATATACATTCAAACTTTTATGTAAAAGGATGTTTTACTTAGCTGCTTTATAAGAAACTATGAATAAAATTCTAATAAGAGAAAATACAAAGTTTTATCTTATATATACAAAACACTAATTTTGTTGTTAATTTTCCCATACTGGAATTTTAAAAATTTCAAATATAATTTATAAATTCATTGGATAAACAAACTTATTATTGACAAATTTTTAAATAATGAAAACTAACAAAAATTGTAAGTTTAATTATTATCTCTTATTTCATGTTTGCCACTCATTAACATAGGAGTCCTGAAGGGTGTTCGTGGTGACACACCTACTATCTAGAAATGTGCGCGCACGTATTAGTCAAAATATATTTATTTATGTTGGTTGTCTTCCAGTAAAGTTTGAAGGCCACAACCCATGAACACAGAAAGTCGTATCATGAAATGAAGTATCATGAAATGAAGTAGAGCTTCATGTTTTTATTGAAAGAAACATGCAAAAACTTGGTGGTCACTGCATAGAGAGTTTGTAGAAGTCAAATGCAAAAACATGGCATGATAAAATAAATAATGACAAAATCAACAAGGAGTGTAACATTTTAGACATGAAGATTCAAGGGGGTTGCCTTTGTTTTTGTAAACATTTCAGTTCTAGTTTGGGGTTTAAATAACTGTAAGAGTAAGCAATACACGTTCAAACTTTTATGTAAAAGGATGTTTTATTTAGCTACTTTATAAGAAACTATGAACTAAATTCTAATAAAAGAAAACACAAAGTTTTATCTAATATATACAAAACACTAATTATGTTGTTAATTTTCCCATACTGGAATTTTTAAAATTTTAAATATAATTTATAAATTCATTAGATAAACAAACTTACTATTAACAAATTTTTAAATAATGCAAACTAACAAAAATTGTAAGTATAATTATTATCTCTTCTTTCATGTTTGTCACTCATTAATAGAGGAGTCTTGAAGGGTGTTTGTGGTGACACACCTACTATCTGGAAATGCGCGCACGTATTAGTCAAAATATGTTTATTTATTTTGGTTGTCTTCCAGTAAAGTTTGAAGGCCACAACCCATGAACACTGAAAGTCGTATCATGAAATGAAGTAGAGCTACAAGTTTTTATGGAAAGAAAAATGCAAACACTCGGTGGTCATTGCATGGAGGGTTTGTAGAAGTCAAATGCAAAAACATGGCAAGATAAAATAAATAATGACAAAATCAACAAGGAGTGGAACATTTTAGACATAAAGGTTCAAAGGGGTTGCCTTTGTCTTTGTAAACATTTCAGTTCTAGTTTGGGATTTAAATAACTGTAAGAGTAAGCAATACACATTCAAACTTTTATGTAAAAGGATTTTCTAATTAGCTGCTTTATAAGAAACTATAAACTAAATTCTAATAAGAGAAAACACAAAGTTTTATCTAATGTAAACAAAACACTAATTTTGTAGTTAATTTCCCCATATTGAAATTTTGAAAATTTTGAATATAATTTATAAATTCAATAAATAAACAAAATTATTATTATCAAACATATTATTAACAAATTTTTATATAATGCAAACTAACAAAAAATATAAGTATAATTACTATCCTTTGTTTCATGTTTGTCACTCATTAGCATAGGAGTTCTGAAGGTTGTTCGCGGTGGCACACCTATAAGTGTGCGCGCATATATTAGTCAAATATATTTATTTATTTTGGTTGTCCTCCCGTAAATTTTGAAGGCCACAACTCATGAACATTAAAATTCCTATCATGAAATGAAGTTGGGCTGCATGTTTTTATGGAAAGAAACATGCAAAAAGTTGGTGGCCACTACATTGGTAGTTTCTAGAAGTCAAATGCAAAAACATGGTAAGATATAATAAATAATGACAAAATAAACAAGGAGTACAACATTTTAGACATTATGATTCAAGGGGATTTGCCTTTGTGTTTGTGATCATTTCAATTCTGGTTTTTGGTTTAAATAATATAAGAGTAAGCAAATATACATTCAAACTTTTATGTAAAAGGATGTTTTACTTAGCTGCTTTATAAGAAACTATGAATTAAATTCTAATAAGAGAAAATACAAAGTTTTATCTAATATATACATAACACCAATTTTGTTGTTAATTTTCCCATACTTGAATTTTAAAAATTTAAAATATAATTTATAAATTCATTGGATAAACAAACTTATTATTGACAAATTTTTAAATAATGCAAACTAACAAAAATTGTAAGTTTAATTATAATCTCTTATTTCTTGTTTGTCACTCATTAACATAGGAGTTCCAAGGTTTTAAATGCAACAATCAGAGTAAATTAAAATTTTCATAAATTTAGTACTGAGGCATCACACCTTCAAAAACAACTCACTTTAAACAGTTTGATTTAAAGTATAAGTCTCAGATACATAGCATCACCGGAAGACATAAATTGATTCAAAAACATCAAAACATCTTCTTTAATAAACTTCTTTAATAAATCATATTTTCATAAAGTACGATTCTATATACAAAAGAAAGAACAACAAAAGAATCAACAACGAGACAACATAAGTGTTTCCCCCCCGAGTGCTACGTATCAGAGCGACACCGACTCAACTAACAGCAGCTATAAGCCCCGTCTTCATAACCTGCACGTTACCAATATAAATGTAACGACGAAACAAGTAAAGGGTGAGATACTCCAAAACATATAATTAAAGGCATGATAAAATATATATATATATATAGTTTTGGAATTGTAAAGGATATAAGTTAATAAGTGCATTCCAACACATATCCAAACCTCACATACTCTTATCGTCATTCTAAAGTGTATAATCTATACTTAATCGCCTTAGCCTCATCGGCACAAATCATCACAACAACACGTAAACCTCCATCACCGCGAAATCGTCACAAGCTAATACATCGGTAATTAACACGACAATCATAAACAACAACATCAACCAATAACATTAAACAATGCTAATAATATAAGCAACATAAACAAATCGTCACAAAATTGGCTAAAGCCCATCTTCGCTTTTGGCATAAAGCCCATCATCGCTTTTGGCATAAAGCCCATTATCGCTTTTGGCATAAAAGCCCATCATCGCTTGTGGCATAAAGCCCATCTTCACAAACATCATCGCAAACATCATCACAAACATCATCGCAAACATCATCACAAACATCATCACAAACATCAAATAAAACTCAATACCAAAAGACTGCAAAATAAACATAATGGACTCCATGAGACTCGACTATGTTATGCATGTGGTACCCATCGCTTTGTCCGTAATTAAGGACACTTGGCATAAAGTCGATCTTAGCTCGGCATAAAAGCCATCATCGCTTGGCATAAAAGCCATCATCGCTTGGCATAAAAGCCCTCTTCGCTTATGAAATGTATGTCACTCGACAATAAAACAACACAACACAAAAACATCATCATCGCTCATCCAAATTGGCATAAAGCCCACATCGCCATAATTTATCCAAAACAAGATAAATATATCATCGCATCATAATTGCATTATGTAAACATCACTAATAAATTCATCAAAAGTCATGCATTCACAAATCGGAAGCATTTATTAACAACATCAATATAATCATCACAACATCATGTACAAAGACATATAACCTCGCATCGCATAATCAACAAGTATTCACTAACTAATACGTCGTCGCAAACATTATGTTTAATCACCCCACCTCATTATCGATTCATTCACTAAATTCTACATACAGAAAAATAGTCAAACACCTATCATCGTTGCAAAAGCCATCCCTAATAACCGGCATTACTCCTAATCGTCAACATCGCAATCAGATTGTCCATACGTGTCTTAAATCCCCAAAAACGAAATCCGATTCAATTAAACCGTAATTAAGCCTATTTCGGGTCATCTCGTAAAAACTCGCAACTTCTAAAAACTAACCTCATCACTATGTTCTACACGTCAAACTTAGATAGCACGTCAATTTTTGTTGAATTTGGAGCAAGTTGCTCCGTCGTCAAATTTACCGAAATCGGAAAATCAGAATACAATCGGGTTCCAAAGGAAATGCGAAAAATCAGCATTTTGGAGGCTACAGAAGCATCAACACGGGCCCCCGTGTGCATCAACACGGCCCGTGTTGAAAAGCCATCAGAACGTGCAAAAATCACCCAAGACAGTGAATCAACACGGGTGCCCGTGTGCATCAACACTGCCCGTGTTGATTGGCCTGCACTAACCAAAATTCCCATACAAGAGGGAAACACGGTCGTGTTAATCAACACGGCCCGTGTTGATGGACCTGCGTGAAAACTTCATCTTTTTGAGTTTTTCTCATTCTTCTACCATGGTTTTCTTTCCCATTTCAATACTCTTAAATCTACAAGCTAGCACCTAATACATCCACAAACCATACTCCTAATCCAACTCTTCTAAACCATTCCAACAATCAACCAACAAAACCCTATAAATCAACTATCAATTTCACCCTCAAATCCAAAATATATCTATCAAAACCTAACAATATGAGATGGAGAATCAAACCCCTTACCTCTAGTTTGGATGATCCATGATGATTCTACAAAGCTCAACCTCAAGCTTCCTCTCTTGCTCTCTTGCTCTCCTTCTTCTTCTTCCTCTTTCCAAAACCCTCTCCTCTTCTCTCTAAGACCAAGTTTGGTTTTATGTGAGGAAAAATGGAAAGAAAAGGAAGGGAAAATGGTTTTATAACTTACTAGCTTCCAAGTTCTATGTTTGGTTTTGGTATTGTGGATGGAAGGAAAATGAGGAGAAATGGTTTATAAAGTGTTCCTTACTATCCACAAGGGTGAAAACCCAATTCTCATCAATTAATCCTCACACCCCCATCTATTCTTATAAATCAACACACTAATAATATCCACCAATATTATTAATTCCTTTCATTCAAATAACTCCGGGGAATTAAATATCGGATCCTAACGAAACGTCGCCAAATATATTAATAGATATATTAATTAACACAAACATTCTCGTCGCAAAATAAATATCGATCGGTAATTCGAAAATATTAATATAATATAATATTAATTAAAAACGGGCGTTACAACTCTCCCCCACTTATAAACTTTTCGTCCTCGAAATTTCGACCAAAATGAACAAATCGGGACATGCCTGCGCATTCGTCCACTCAATCCTCGCGTCAATTAAACAACATACAAAATACACCAAACACAAGGGCATCTCCCTAACCACAACGTTCAGACAAGAACAACCATGCCGAGATGCAAAGCCCATACAATGCACTCGACAACCAACTAACACCCAACAACTAAACAAGCCGTAAACACACCGGTTCACTCGAGAACCAAACAAACAAGATCGATACTATCCTAACGTCTCAACCATAGAATCAGCCACACACTCGAACTGACACCTCGCAAACGAGTCACCAAAGATAGGAACATAAAGTCCTACAACACAACACCGTCACCACTGCTAAAACGAAAACAACAAAATGGTTATACAAACGAAAACTAAAACAGTCAAAATAGGGTAAAACCACGCGTGCTACACAAACATGAAAAGATGCCTTCATTCACGCATAAGTACAAACTCAAGAATCACACTCGCAGCTATCGCTTTCTATCCAAAATAAAATAAAATCACAAGGTCACATCATCCTTGTAGATCACCAACGCACAACCCTTGATCAATAAAAGTTACACAAATGTAACAGAACTGTGATACAACACCCACTCTAGGGCTTAAACAAACGACTTGTGACTATAACTCACTAGCCCAATTCCAACAACCTCGCTTACTCGCTAATCGATACAATGCTTGCTATCTAAACCATGTTGCGTCACTTTTATGCATAAGATGCCAACCATAAAACAACTTGGTTAATCCTCAACTTCACAATTACTCAGAATGGGTATGTTCAAAGCGTACACCCATCAAGACACCTCGCAATATCAGCTTCATCAACTCGAAGAATCACTCTCTCATTCTCGATTGATCAACGTTCATTGGTCCTCTAAATACACGACATAGTTTGACCTTTTCAAATATTGTCCAAATATACACTTGTGAAACTTCGACGTATACACTTGACTTCAACGAAGTCGTCCCTTATAACAATTCAATTTGTAAAGTATATAAGTAATCACCATCATCGTACCGTCACAACAATCATTACACAGGCTTCTCATTCGAAACACCTTTCATAACTTTCCATCGTCCCAAGTGGTAACTCAATCACAATACTCTCTCAAGAACTCTACTCATCAACGTCATCTCCTACCCCTGTAATTACAACACAGGTTAGACTTAGAACCATAACATCAATATCTATGGAATTCAATCCTAAACACCGTCGCGACTGACTTAGTCACGAAAGAACACCTTCCTTTATAAAGCATCAATCATCATAATTACGTGGTTACCAAACCACCACCAAATTCTCACCGTCAATACTTATCTTAGTTGTAATATAATAATCCACCGCGACTATTAGTATCCAACAAAATCCATATGTTAGTAGTGAACAAATCCTTAATAACCTTCTGGACTTAATCTCAACAATTGTCCCAAAACAAACATGCAACATTCTTCAAAATAAATAATCCCAAATCAGATAATCTTGGGTTAACCGCGATATCAACATACTATCTCAACACCAGACAAAGTCTCTTATAAATCGTACTCAAACTTAAATTGTCTTCCACAATTCCAATCTCCTCGTCGTTAACATCTGCACCATTAGACTTCAAATGATCACAACCGCCTCAAACTCTAACTCACGCGTCCGACAATTTTTTTTCCTTATGAAAATCAAACTGTTCCAAGGTAGTAATACACTTTCTCCACTCTACGTCGTAATACATCTCAAGTCCAAAATGAAATATCATAATACACCGCACAAGGTTCTTCAGTACCAAACAATACCAAAATCAAAGCATTCGCTAAACTTTCCACCGGCTCAAACAAATTCGCTTCTCATTACGAAGTCCAAATAGCGACTCAACTATCTCGAGTCCAAAATACTCACGATCAATACCAACTTGTAAAAGATCTTCCATCAAATCACAAAGCTAACCGTCCAAAACAAAAGAACTTCTAAACTCTGAATTAACCTCTTAAAGTCTTCTACAAGACACAAAATAAATCTTCGTGGAACTGTCTAAAATATCACTATCTAAGTCGCTTACTTGAGGCACTCACGTCCACTAGTTCGAAACTCTATCTTTAGAATACTTGACTTGCACAAGTCTAACTTCACTACTGATACGCAACGCTCGGATGCTTGCCACAATTCCTTGACTTGATGTGAACCAAATAATATCCATGAACACGAAATAACTCTTACAGCTACTCATGAGAGTATTGTCCGATTATCCCAAAATCATACCTGACGCATTAGTCACACTAATGACATCAGCAAATACTCGCCATTACCATACACTATCTTGAAAAGCATAGTCTAAGCATCTTCCACTCTCACACTAACTCGTAGACAACCAGACTTCGCATCAATCTCACTAAACACATAAACTTCAAATGACTGATTTGTCCAAATATAAATCCTTGGAAGTAGACACTTGTCCTTAATGTCCACTTCGTTCCTTTGTCTGAAAACGACACACCAACTTAAGCGACCTTCGTTCCTTCTTGAACAACACCACTGGGGCATTCCATGTCGACCCACTCGAATAAACAAACTCTTCTCAAACCAATCCTCAAGTTGACTCTTCAACTCTAACCCAGAAGCAAACGTCCCTTAAGGATACTTCGAATCACAACCAATTCCAAAAATTAAATCCATCAAAAGCTTCACCTCGCACTACGGCGATACTTCACCCACATCTTCACAAAAGGCTTCGGAAGAATCACAACAAGAAGCTCGCTTGCCAAAATCTTGCTTCTCCCCAAAATCCAAATTTGCTCACAACTCAAGTAACCATGCACTACCTTGTGCCAACACATCTGCTTCACACACTATTAAGCTGGAAAGACAAATCTATCCCAACCAATACAATTCCCGACTACTATCAACAAGAGATTAAGGATGATCAGTCCCTCAATTTGTCAATAGACAGACGACAATCATGATGGTGACAAAACCATCTCTACCAACTACAACAGCGTCTTCAAACTTACACTTCAAGTTACCGAAGCGTAACACTACTTGAGGCTCCATCCTAAGTCACAAGCGCAACTAAGAAGTAAAACTTCTCCCCCACTTGTTTCAAACTCATATCTGCCAACAAACAATTTGAAACAAACAAGTACCGACAGTGTTTCACACACATGTCGCATACAACAGGATTAAACACACTAATAACTTGGTCGACAGACCGACCTGCTCTGATACCACTAATGTAACACCCCAATGTTACCCAAGGTTTTAAATGCAACAATCAGAGTAAATTAAAAATTTCATAAATTTAATACTGAGGCATCACACCTTCAAAAACAACTCACTTTAAACAGTTTGATTTAAAGTATAAGTCTCAGATACATAGCATCGCCGGAAGACATAAATTGATTCAAAAACATCAAAACATCTTTTTTAATAAACTTCTTTAATAAATCATATTTTCATAAAGTATGATTCTATATACAAAAGAAAGAACAACAAAAGAATCAACAACAAGACAACATAAGTGTTTCCCCCCCGAGTGCTACGTATCAGAGCGACACCTGTCATACCCCAATTTTTGACCTAATATACCACCTTACATTTGCATCATTGCATCACTAACAGTTCAGAACAGAATTAATCGGGTGTAACATTCACAGGTTAAAATTAGGGTTTCATCAAATTTTCATCTGATTCAAGAGGCAACCAATTAGGGTTTGAGTTTTACTCACCCCATTTGATATATCTTGATCAAAACATCAACCTCTAATCTTCAGATACCCAACTTTTCTCATTGATCAATCGAGGATCGACCAATTAGGGTTTTGGTCGAGCATGAGTAATCTCTGATTTTCTGACCAATGAATGAATTTTTTGGTTAAAGATTGATCTTCATATCTTAGATACAACATCTTGACCTAATTTCTGGATTCAAAACATCACAGAAGTTCACAGACTTCATCAGTCAATTTCTGAAACATCTGATGAAATTTCATCTGCACAAAAAAGTCAAACTTTGACTTTTGGTCAATTTTTTCAAAACAAAACTTTTTCCATCATTAAAATACTTCAAATGATCCATCTTGATCATAAAAAATCAAAGAATTTGGAAAACTCAACAAAAAGTCAAAATTTCCAACACTTAGAAAAATTTTCAAGTGTTGAAATTTTGTACTTTTTCCAAACTTCATGGCATTTTTTCACATAGTTCCACTTTGATTTGGAAAAAACTCAAAACATGAAAGTTGTAGCCCTTGAAACAAGCTTTCCAAAATGTCCAAGAACTATCAAATCCATGGAGTCTAGCTATACTTTTGAAATTGAAACATAAGGCTCCATAACCATGGATTTCAAGTTCAAAACTTCAAGATTATAGGTCATTTTTTTGAATTTCTTCTTCTAGAAGCAATGCCACCTTGCCAAGATAAGTGAGAACTGATAAATATCAGTTGAAGGTAATTATTGTAGGATAGGATCAAGTTGGATTTTCACACATGGTTAAAAAGGAAGTTTCCTTTTCCTTTTGCAAAAAGACTTCCTTGCCCTCTAAGGCAAGTTTGAATTACCAATGCCAATTCTTTGTGCCTAACATTTCAGAAATCTTGACCTATAAATAGAGGTATCATTTTCAAGTTCAAACTACACCAAAGCCATGCAAGTACATGCTTTCATTCTACTTTCTCAAATTTCATGAATCATAGTTCAAAGTGATGAAAACTTGCAATTTTGAAAACTAATGAAAAACTCTGATCAAATTGGTGTCTAATATGTTTTAATATCCATTTGAAACTTGTTTGAAACTTAAAAACAACATTGGCAAAGCTAAAACTCAGAATTACATGCCATGTTCACTAAGCTTGCAAAACTGCCATAAGATTCGAATTCATGGTTTGGCTTGAGCATCTTGAGTTCTGATCATCCAAACACCATCCATATACATCATAGACATGATGCAGACCCTCAAACAACAGAACAACTCTAACATCAATTTCGAGTTTCATTTGAAGCTCTGTGCAGGCCGACTTGGGTAGGTTGGTTCAAGCAAGCTCATAAAGTGCAGACCACTCATACACCTTCCACATAGGTCGTTGGTGCTCAAACAATCCTCAAAACTCAACTGGAAACACTCCTTCATTGAATTCGATTCCACTTCAGGTAAGAACTTCAAACTCGAACTCTATGATTCCTTGCCTCTAATCAAAAAGCTCTTGGCCATTTGTTTTCGCACCATTCACGATCATTAACCCTCAATCAATTGGAAAATCATCAACCATACACGATTTCAATTAGGTTTTTCGCTTTAGGGTTCTTCGTGTTCATCAGAAATTCAGTTATGTTAGGCTTAAAATAAATGAAATTAAGTGATGCCATCATGTTCCTGGGCTTGAAACGAGCAAGTTTCATGTTTACATCTTTGGATTTCATCAAGAAACGAAGATTCTAGCATGGATTGAAGGATCGGGGAAGAAGAACAAAGCTGCGCGCGTTTTTCAAATTCAAAAATCTGTTTTAAAATATAATTTCATTGTTTAAACACAATACACGGATGTATTGCCGCCCCAGCGGTTTCCAGCTCACTCGTAAGTGTTTGTGCCACGTATACGCCTAACAGGTCCTGGGTTCAAGCCTCTCATGGACCACTTTTTTTCAAAACTTTCATATTTTCTTACAAACTTTGGCATTTTTTTTAACCAATTAAAACTCCTCATTCTGAGGTGATTTTTTGTACACTTGTCAATTAATGTATCTATTTTGTGATAGTGCAAAAATTTTCAGAAAAAACTTTCATTCGATTATATTTTAATTGAGCCGAAAGCGACACTTCGAGCACTTTTCAAAACCACTTAAAAAGGTGAATTTTTCAAACTTTTGAATCCCGATTCTTTTCAAGACTTCTTATAAGTAAACTTCACATTTCAAAAACACTTTCAAAAATCATTTCTTCAAAACTTTTCATCAAACTTACATTTTTTTCCATGATCGATCCGATTAAACGATAAAACCGATTCGTTTTCTCTCGAATTTCTTAACCGATCATGGGCCTCCCTTACGGTGTAAGTCCCAAACCAATATTCTTTATGTACATAAATATTTTCCTTGTACATATCAAATTCTTTTCATGTACATACAAATTTTTACCTGTGGATAATACAGATATCTCTGTAAATACTCAAACACAGATAAACTTCGATCGTTTGTTTTCATTTGTATATACACTGAATGCCATTGGTATTAAAAGGAGCATTATTCCCGGTGAAACTGCTTTTAAACCAATGGGCCACCCTTATGGTGTAAGTCCCAACCCTCCTATGTACATCCATTCCTCTCTGTACATAAATACTCGTTCGTGTACATATTTACATCCTTGTACACAATTCCAACTTGTAAATAATCAAGTTACGCTCGTTTTAAACGTTCGTTTCACAGACACTTGTTTATATTTCACAAATCATAAACTCTTGTAAATAAACATCATGCATTGTTTATATTTCCTTCATAAACTCCTGTGAATACATATCACACACACACTTGTTTATACAACTGTCTAGTTATAACATAACAACTAGTCTAACCAATAGGTTCCCCACAGTTAGCCTCCTCTTGGGATTTATACAAGATAACTCTCCCCACAGAGTTAGCCTCCTCTTGGGCTTTGTACAAGGTAACTCATTCATCTGAGTTTAGCCTCCGCTTAGGCTTCATATAAGACAACACTCCTCTGTTGAGTCAGCATCCTCTTGGGCTTCATTCAAAAGAACTCCTCATTGAGTTTAGCCTTCTCTTGGGCATCATACAATGAAAGATACCAAGAAATCTCTTAACAGCCTCCTATTGGGCTTCCAATACAAAGAATCACCCGCGTTAGGATAGAACCCTGAGAGTATAATTTCCCGGTGAAATTGCTCTTAATTCCAAAAGGATGGTTTCCCGGTGAAATCCCTTTTAAGACAAAGCCAGCCATACCCTATAGCTTCCTCTTGAGCTTCATACAAGGACCCTCGATGACCCTCGGAATGCCTCCTCTTGGGCTAACAATACAAGGACCCATGGGCTTCTTAAAAGCATCCCTTAATCCAATCAATTTCTCCTCGAGATTTAGACGTTTATCATCTCTATGGAAGAAGTATCTCATCTATCACATCACATATAATTAAACTCTTTTCAAAAACTTTTCAAACTCTTTTCAAACAAAAAACATCTCTTAATTGTAAGTGGTAACGCTTGTACACTCAAGCAAAACACCCAATGCTTACAGTTAAAAGATTCAATCTTTTTCAAACATCTTTCTTAAACATGTAAGTGGTAACGTTTGTACACTCAAGCAAAACACCTATAACTTACGATGAAAGATTTTTATCAGACAAACTTTTCAAGATGTATGTGATGAAATAGATTAGATACATTTTTCATTAAGATGACATTTGTCTGTGTCTCTTACTAACATCCCGTTGCTTCCACTAGCATAAGTGGGAACTACGATTGCTCTGACTTTCTCAACATCCTTTTGAGAATACGTAGGCACAAGGTCTCATCCTTGCCGAGCAAAATTTCTTTCTCCCTCAAACCAAACAAACCATAGATCCCTGTAGATCCGAGCTACAAATGCTCTGATTCCCACTAGGGGATATGTATGCAGAAGATCCAAAGATCTTTGCGAGCACAATAATAACAAACACTAGGATCCCACATAATCTATCCTTCTTAAAATCCAAAGGAGAAACTTTCCCAATCATAGAAATAGCAATTTAAAACACACAAACATATCAAACATATTCATATATAAAGCTATAGATAACTATATATATTTAGGGTGCTCCATCTATTCCCTTTATATAACAAACCCCTTACTCGAATCTCCCCAATGCGTTGCCTAGTTTGCGCTAGTCGTTACGCATATCAAAATCAATTGAGGGTATTAACAGCTTTCCCCTTTTTAATAATCATTAAATCATCTTTTCTTGTGTTGAAAATAATAAAGCTTGATGCTCGCGGCATCTTTATAACCAAATCAAAAGAGTAAATCGTTTTGAGCCAGAGGATCTAAATTCATATTTCGATTCTCTAGCACGACACCTTTTAACGCGAACAACACCGACTCAACTAACAGCAGCTATAAGCTCCGTCTTCATAACCTGCACGTTACCAATATAAAGGTAACGACGAAACAAGTAAAGGGTGAGATACTCCAAAACATATAATTAAAGGCATGATAAAATATATATATAGTTTTGGAATTGTAAAGGATATAAGTTAATAAGTGCATTCCAACACATATCCAAACCTCACTTACTCTTATCGTCATTCTAAAGTGTATAATCTATACTTAATCGCCTTAGCCTCATCGGCACAAATCATCACAACAACACGTAAACCTCCGTCACCGCGAAATCATCACAAGCTAATACATCGCTAATTAACACGACAATCATAAACAACAACATCAACCAATAACATTAAACAATGCTAATAATATAAGCAACATAAACAAATCGTCACAAAATTGGCTAAAGCCCATCTTCGCTTTTGGCATAAAGCCCATCATCGCTTTTGGCATAAAGCCCATTATCGCTTTTGGCATAAAAGCCCATCATCGCTTGTGGCATAAAGCCCATCTTCACAAACATCATCGCAAACATCATCGCAAACATCATCACAAACATCATCGCAAACATCATCACAAACATCATCACAAACATCAAATAAAACTCAATACCAAAAGACTGCAAAATAAACATAATGGACTCCATGAGACTCGACTATGTTATGCATGTGGTACCCATCGCTTTGTCCGTAATTACGGACACTTGGCATAAAGCCGATCTTCGCTCGACATAAAAGCCATCATCGCTTAGCATAAAAGCCATCATCGCTTGGCATAAAAGCCCTCTTCGCTTATGAAATGTATGTCACTCGACAATAAAACAACACAACACAAAAACATCATCATCGCTCATCCAAATTGGCATAAAGCCCACATCGCTATAATTTATCCAAAACAAGATAAATATATCATCGCATCATAATTGCATTATGTAAACATCACTAATAAATTCATCAAAAGTCATGCATTCACAAATCGGAAGCATTTATTAACAACATCAATATAATCATCACAACATCATGTACAAAGACATATAACCTCGCATCGCATAATCAACAAGTATTCACTAACTAATACGTCGTCGCAAACATTATGTTTAATCACCCCACCTCATTATCGATTCATTCACTAAATTCTACATACAGAAAAATAGTCAAACACCTATCATCGTTGCAAAAGCCATCCCTAATAACCGGCATTACTCCTAATCGTCAACATCGCAATCAGATTGTCCATACGTGTCTTAAATCCCCTAAAACGAAATCCGATTCAATTAAACCGTAATTAAGCCTATTTCGGGTCATCTCGTAAAAACTCGCAACTTCTAAAAACTAACCTCATCACTACGTTCTACACGTCAAACTTAGCTAGCACATCAATTTTTGTTGAATTCGGAGCAAGTTGCTCCGTCGTCAAATTTACCGAAATCGGAAAATCAGAATACAATCGGGTTCCAAAGGAAATGCGAAAAATCAGCATTTTGGAGGCTACAGAAGCATCAACACGGGCCCCCGTGTGCATCAACACGGCCCGTGTTGAAAAGCCATCAGAACGTGCAAAAATCACCCAAGACAGTGAATCAACACGGGTGCCCGTGTGCATCAACACTGCCCGTGTTGATTGGCCTGCACTAACCAAAATTCCCATACAAGAGGGAAACACGGTCGTGTTAATCAACACGGCCCGTGTTGATGGACCTGCGTGAAAACTTCATCTTTTTGAGTTTTTCTCATTCTTCTACCATGGTTTTCTTTCCCATTTCAATACTCTTAAATCTACAAGCTAGCACCTAATACATCCACAAACCATACTCCTAATCCAACTCTTCTAAACCATTCCAACAATCAACCAACAAAACCCTATAAATCAACTATCAATTTCACCCCCAAATCCAAAATATATCTATCAAAACCTAACAATATGAGATGGAGAATCAAACCCCTTACCTCTAGTTTGGATGATCCATGATGATTCTACAAAGCTCAACCTCAAGCTTCCTCTCTTGCTCTCTTGCTCTCCTTCTTCTTCTTCCTCTTTCCAAAACCCTCTCCTCTTCTCTCTAAGACCAAGTTTGGTTTTATGTGAGGAAAAATGGAAAGAAAAGCAAGGGAAAATGGTTTTATAACTTACTAGCTTCCAAGTTCTATGTTTGGTTTTGGTATTGTGGATGGAAGGAAAATGAGGAGAAATGGTTTATAAAGTGTTCCTTACTATCCACAAGGGTGAAAACCCAATTCTCATCAATTAATCCTCACACCCCCATCTATTCTTATAAATCAACACACTAATAATATCCACCAATATTATTAATTCCTTTCATTCAAATAACTCCGGGGAATTAAATATCGGATCCTAACGAAACGTCGCCAAATATATTAATAGATATATTAATTAACATAAACATTCTCGTCGCAAAATAAATATCGATCGGTAATTCGAAAATATTAATATAATATAATATTAATTAAAAACGGGCGTTACAGTTTCTAGAAGTCAAATGCAAAAACATGGTAAGATATAATGAATAATGACAAAATAAACAAGGAGTACCACATTTTAGACATAATGATTCAAGGGGATTTGCCTTTGTGTTTGTGATCATTTCAATTCTGGTTTTTGGTTTAAATAATATAAGAGTAAGCAAATATACATTCAAACTTTTATGTAAAAGGATGTTTTACTTAGCTTCTTTATAAGAAACTATGAATTAAATTCTAATAAGAGAAAATACAAAGTTTTATCTAATATATACATAACACCAATTTTGTTGTTAATTTTCCCATACTTGAATTTTAAAAATTTCAAATATAATTTATAAATTCATTGGATAAACAAACTTATTATTGACAAATTTTTAAATAATGCAAACTAATAAAAATTGTAAGTTTAATTATTATCTCTTATTTCATGTTTGTCACTCATTAACATAGGAGTCCAGAATGGTGTTCGTGGTGACACACCTACTATCTGTAAATGTGCTCGCACGTATTAGTGAAAATATATTTATTTATTTTGGTTGTCTTCCAGTAAAGTTTGAAGGCCATAACCCAAGAACACGGAAAGTCGTATCAAGAAATGAAGTAGAGCTACATGTTTTTATGGAAAGAAACATGCAAAAACTTGGTGGTCACTGCATGGAGAGTTTGTAGAAGTCAAATGCAAAAACATGGCAAGATAAAATAAATAATGACAAAATCAACAAGGAGTGAAACATTTTAGACATGAAGATTCAAGGGGGTTACCTTTGTCTTTGTAAACATTTCAGTTCTAGTTTGGGTTTTAAATAATTGTAAGAGTAAACAATACACGTTCAAACTTTTATGTAAAAGGATGTTTTATTTAGCTACTTTATAAGAAACTATGAACAAAATTCTATTAAGAGAAAACACAAAGTTTTATCTAATATATACAAAACACTAATTATGTTGTTAATTTTCCCGTACTGGAATTTTTAAAATTTTAAATATAATTTATAAATTCATTAGATAAACAAACTTATTATTAACAAATTTTTAAATAATGCAAACTAACAAAAATGTAAGTATAATTATTATCTCTTCTTTCATGTTTGTCACTTATTAATAGAGGAGTCTTGAAGGGTGTTCGTGGTGACACACCTACTAGTGTGCGCGCATATATTAGTCAAAATATATTTATTTATTTTGGTTGTCTTCCAGTAAAGTTTGAAGGCCACAACCCATGAACACGGAAAGTCGTATCATGAAATGAAATAGAGCTACATGTTTTTATGGAAAGAAACATGCAAAAACTCGGTGGCCAGTGCATGTAGAGTTTGTAGAAGTCAAATGCAAAAACATGGCAAGATAAAATAAATAATGACAAAATCAACAAGGAGTGGAACATTTTAGACATGAAGGTTCAAGGGGGTTGCCTTTGTCTTTGTAAATATTTCAGTTCTAGTTTGGGGTTTAAATAACTGTAAGAGTAAGCAATACACATTCAAACTTTTATGTAAAAGGATTTTTTAATTAGCTGCTTTATAAGAAACTATAAACTAAATTCTAATAAGAGAAAACACAAAGTTTTATCTAATGTAAACAAAACACTAATTTTGTAGTTAATTTCACCATATTGAAATTTTGAAAATTTTAAATATAATTTATAAATTTATTAAATAAACAAAATTATTATTATCAAACATATTATTAACAATTCTTTATATAATGCAAACTAACAAAAAATATAAGTATAATTACTATCCTTTGTTTGATGTTCGTCACTCATTAGCAGAGGAGTTCTGAAGGCTGTTCGCGGTGGCACATGCGCGCATATATTAGTCAAATATATTTATTATTTTTGGTTGTCCTCCAGTAAATTTTGAAGGCCACAACTCATGAACATTAAAATTCCTATCATGAAATGAAGTTGGGCTGCATGTTTTTATGGAAAGAAACATGAAAAAAGTTTGTGGCCACTACATTGGTAGTTTCTAGAAGTCAAATGCAAAAACATGGTAAGATATAATGAATAATGACAAAATAAACAAGGTGTACAACATTTTAGACATAATGATTCAAGGGGATTTGCCTTTGTGTTTGTGATCATTTCAATTCTGGTTTTTGGTTTAAATAATATAAGAGTAAGTAAATATACATTCAAACTTTTATGTAAAAGGATGTTTTACTTAGCTGCTTTATAAGAAACTATGAATTAAATTCTAATAAGAGAAAATACAAAGTTTTATCTTATATATACAAAACACTAATTTTGTTGTTAATTTTCCCATACATGAATTTTTAAAATTTCAAATATAATTTATAAATTCATTTGATAAACAAACTTATTATTTGCAAATTTTTAAATAATGAAAACTAAAAAAAATTGTAAGTTTAATTATTATCTCTTATTTCATGTTTGCCACTCATTAACATAGGAGTCCTGAAGGGTGTTCGTGGTGACACACCTACTATCTGGAAATGTGCACGCACGTATTAGTCAAAATATATTTATTTATTTTGGTTGTCTTCCAGTAAAGTTTGAAGGCCACAACCCATGAACACTAAAAGTCGATCATGAAATGAAGTAGAGCTACATGTTTTATGGAAAGAAACATGCAAAACTCGTGGTCGTGCATGTAGAGTTTGTAGAAGTCAAATGCAAAAACATGGCAAGATAAAATAAATAAGGACAAAATCAACAAGGAGTGGAACATTTTAGACATGAAGGTTCAAGGGGTTGTCTTTGTCTTTGTAAACATTTCATTCTAGTTTGGGGTTTAAATAATAAGAGTAAGTAATACACATTCAAACTTTTATGTAAAAGGATTTTTAATTAGCTGCTTTATAAGAAACTATAAACTAAATTCTAATAAGAGAAAACACAAAGTTTTATCTAATGTAAACAAAACACTAATTTTGTAGTTAATTTCACCATATTGAAATTTTGAAAATTTTAAATATAATTTATAAATTCATTAAATAAACAAAATTATTATTATCAAATATATTATTAAAATTTTTATATAATGCAAACTAACAAAAATATAAGTATAATTATTATCCTTTGTTTCATGTTCGTCACTCATTAGCGAGGAGTTCAAGGTCGCAGTGGCACACCTATAAGTGTGCATATATTAGTCAAATATATTTATTTATTTTGGTTGTCCTCCAAGAATTTTGAAGGCCACAACTCATGAACATTAAAATTCCTATCATGAAATGAAGTTGGGCTGCATGTTTTATGGAAAGAAACATGAAAAAGTTGGTCCACTTGCATTGGTAGTTTCTAGAAGTCAAATGCAAAAACATGGTAAGATATAATGAATAATGACAAAATAAACAAGGTGTACAACATTTTAGACATAATGATTCAAGGATTTGCCTTTGTGTTTGTGCTCATTTCAATTCGGTTTTGGTTTAAATAATATAAGAGTAAGTAAATATACATTCAAACTTTTATGTAAAAGGATGTCTTACTTAGTGCTTTATAAGAAACTATGAATTAAATTCTAATAAGAGAAAATACAAAGTTTTATCTAATATATACAAAACACTAATTTTGTTGTTAATTTTCCCATACTTGAATTTTTAAAATTTCAAATATAATTTATAAATTCATTGGATAAACAAACTTATTATTGACAAATTTTTAAATAATGCAAACTAACAAAAATTGTAAGTTTAATTATTATCTCTTATTTCATGTTTGTCACTCATTAACATAGGAGTCCTGAAGGGTGTTCGTGGTGACACACCTACTATCAAGAAATGTGCACGCACGTATTAGTCAAAATATATTTATTTATTTTGGTTGTCTTCCAGTAAAGTTTGAAGGCCACAACCCATGAACACTAAAAGTCGTATCATGAAATGAAGTAGAGCTACATGTTTTTATGGAAAGAAACATGCAAAAACCGTGGTCTGCATGTAGAGTTTGTAGAAGTCAAATGCAAAAACATGGCAAGATAAAATAAATAATGACAAAATCAACAAGGAGTGGAACATTTTAGACATGAAGGTTCAAGGGGTTGTCTTTGTCTTTTAAACATTTCATTCTAGTTTGGGGTTTAAATAAGTAAGAGTAAGTAATACACATTCAAACTTTTATGTAAAAGGATTTTTTAATTAGCTGCTTTATAAGAAACTATAAACTAAATTCTAATAAGAGAAAACACAAAGTGTTATCTAATGTAAACAAAACACCAATTTTGTAGTTAATTTCACCATATTGAAATTTTGAAAATTTTAAATATAATTTATAAATTCATTAAATAAACAAAATTATTATTATCAAATATATTATTCACAATTTTTTATATAATGCAAACTAACAAAAAATATAAGTATAATTATTATCCTTTGTTTCATGTTCGTCACTCATTAGCAGAGGAGTTCTGAAGGCTGTTCGCGGTGGCACACCTATAAGTGTGCGCATATATTAGTCAAATATATTTATTTATTTTGGTTGTCCTCCAGTAAATTTTGAAGGCCACAACTCATGAACATTAAAATTCCTATCATGAAATGAAGTTGGGCTGCATGTTTTTATGGAAAGAAACATGAAAAAAGTTGGTGGCCACTGCATTGGTAGTTTCTAGAAGTCAAATGCAAAAACATGGTAAGATATAATGAATAATGACAAAATAAACAAGGTGTACAACATTTTAGACATAATGATTCAAGGGGATTTGCCTTTGTGTTTGTGATCATTTCAATTCTGGTTTTTGGTTTAAATAATATAAGAGTAAGTAAATATACATTCAAACTTTTATGTAAAAGGATGTCTTACTTAGCTGCTTTATAAGAAACTATGAATTAAATTCTAATAAGAGAAAATACAAAGTTTTATCTTATATATACAAAACACTAATTTTGTTGTTAATTTTCCCATACTTGAATTTTAAAAATTTCAAATATAATTTATAAATTCATTGGATAAACAAACTTATTATTGACAACTTTTTAAATAATGCAAACTAACAAAAATTCTAAGTTTAATTATTATCTCTTATTTCATGTTTGCCACTCATTAACATAGGAGTCATGAAGGGTGTTCGTGGTGACACACCTACTATCTGGAAATGTGCACGCACGTATTAGTCAAAATATATTTATTTATTTTGGTTGTCTTCAAGAAAGTTTGAAGGCCACAACCCATGAACACTAAAAGTCGTATCATGAAATGAAGTAGAGCTACATGTTTTATGGAAAGAAACATGCAAAACTCGTGGTCGCATGGAGAGTTTGTAGAAGTCAAATGCAAAAACATGGCAAGATAAAATAAATAATGACAAAATCAACAAGGAGTGGAACATTTTAGACATGAAGGTTCAAGGGGTTGTCTTGTGTTTGTAAACATTTCATTCTAGTTTGGGGTTTAAATAATGTAAGAGTAAGCAATACACATTCAAACTTTTATGTAAAAGGATTTTTTAATTAGCTGCTTTATAAGAAACTATAAACTAAATTCTAATAAGAGAAAACACAAAGTTTTATCTAATGTAAACAAAACACTAATTTTGTAGTTAAGTTCCCCATATTGAAATTTTGAAAATTTCAAATATAATTTATAAATTCATTAAATAAACAAAATTATTATTATCAAATATATTATTCACAATTTTTTATATAATGCAAACTAACAAAAAATATAAGTATAATTATTATCCTTTGTTTCATGTTCGTCACTCATTAGCAGAGGAGTTCTGAAGGCTGTTCGCGGTGGCACACCTATAAGTGTGCGCATATATTAGTCAAATATATTTATTTATTTTGGTTGTCCTCCAGTAAATTTTGAAGGCCACAACTCATGAACATTAAAATTCCTATCATGAAATGAAGTTGGGCTGCATGTTTTTATGGAAAGAAACATGAAAAAAGTTGGTGGCCACTGCATTGGTAGTTTCTAGAAGTCAAATGCAAAAACATGGTAAGATATAATGAATAATGACAAAATAAACAAGGTGTACAACATTTTAGACATAATGATTCAAGGGGATTTGCCTTTGTGTTTGTGCTCATTTCAATTCTGGTTTTTGGTTTAAATAATATAAGAGTAAGTAAATATACATTCAAACTTTTATGTAAAAGGATGTCTTACTTAGCTGCTTTATAAGAAACTATGAATTAAATTCTAATAAGAGAAAATACAAAGTTTTATCTTATATATACAAAACACTAATTTTGTTGTTAATTTTCCCATACTGGAATTTTAAAAATTTCAAATATAATTTATAAATTCATTGGATAAACAAACTTATTATTGACAAATTTTTAAATAATGCAAACTAACAAAAATGTAAGTTTAATTATTATCTCTTATTTCATGTTTGCCACTCATTAACATAGGAGTCCCGAAGGGTGTTCCCGGTGACACACCTACTATCCGAAATGTGCACGTATTAGTCAAAATATATTTATTTATTTTGGTTGTCTTCAAGAAAGTTTGAAGGCCACAACCCATGAACACTAAAAGTCGATCATGAAATGAAGTAGAGCTACATGTTTTATGGAAAGAAACATGCAAAAACTCTGGTCTGCATGTAGAGTTTGTAGAAGTCAAATGCAAAAACATGGCAAGATAAAATAAATAATGACAAAATCAACAAGGAGTGGAACATTTTAGACATGAAGGTTCAAGGGGTTGTCTTTGTCTTTGTAAACATTTCAGTTCTAGTTTGGGGTTTAAATAAAAGAGTAAGTAATACACATTCAAACTTTTATGTAAAAGATTTTTAATTAGTGCTTTATAAGAAACTATAAACTAAATTCTAATAAGAGAAAACACAAAGTTTTATCTAATGTAAACAAAACACCAATTTTGTAGTTAATTTCACCATATTGAAATTTTGAAAATTTTAAATATAATTTATAAATTCATTAAATAAACAAAATTATTATTATCAAATATATTATTAACAATTTTTTATATAATGCAAACTAACAAAAAATATAAGTATAATTATTATCCTTTGTTTCATGTTCGTCACTCATTAGCAGAGGAGTTCTGAAGGCTGTTCGCGGTGGCACACCTATAAGTGTGCGCATATATTAGTCAAATATATTTATTTATTTTGGTTGTCCTCCAGTAAATTTTGAAGGCCACAACTCATGAACATTAAAATTCCTATCATGAAATGAAGTTGGGCTGCATGTTTTTATGGAAAGAAACATGAAAAAAGTTTGTGGCCACTACATTGGTAGTTTCTAGAAGTCAAATGCAAAAACATGGTAAGATATAATGAATAATGACAAAATAAACAAGGTGTACAACATTTTAGACATAATGATTCAAGGGGATTTGCCTTTGTGTTTGTGCTCATTTCAATTCTGGTTTTTGGTTTAAATAATATAAGAGTAAGTAAATATACATTCAAACTTTTATGTAAAAGGATGTCTTACTTAGCTGCTTTATAAGAAACTATGAATTAAATTCTAATAAGAGAAAATACAAAGTTTTATCTTATATATACAAAACACTAATTTTGTTGTTAATTTTCCCATACTTGAATTTTTAAAATTTCAAATATAATTTATAAATTCATTGGATAAACAAACTTATTATTGACAAATTTTTAAATAATGCAAACTAACAAAAATTGTAAGTTTAATTATTATCTCTTATTTCATGTTTGCCACTCATTAACATAGGAGTCCTGAAGGGTGTTCGTGGTGACACACCTACTATCTGAAATGTGCACGTATTAGTCAAAATATATTTATTTATTTTGGTTGTCTTCCAGTAAAGTTTGAAGGCCACAACCCATGAACACTAAAAGTCGTATCATGAAATGAAGTAGAGCTACATGTTTTTATGGAAAGAAACATGCAAAAACTTGGTCAGTGCATGTAGAGTTTGTAGAAGTCAAATGCAAAAACATGGCAAGATAAAATAAATAATGACAAAATCATCAAGGAGGAACATTTTAGACATGAAGGTTCAAGAGGGTTGTCTTTGTCTTTGTAAACATTTCATTCTAGTTTGGGGTTTAAATAAGCGTAAGAGTAAGTAATACACATTCAAACTTTTATGTAAAAGGATTTTTTAATTAGCTGCTTTATAAGAAACTATAAACTAAATTCTAATAAGAGAAAACACAAAGTTTTATCTAATGTAAACAAAACACCAATTTTGTAGTTAATTTCACCATATTGAAATTTTGAAAATTTTAAATATAATTTATAAATTCATTAAATAAACAAAATTATTATTATCAAATATATTATTCACAATTTTTTATAGAATGCAAACTAACAAAAAATATAAGTATAATTATTATCCTTTGTTTCATGTTCGTCACTCATTAGCAGAGGAGTTCTGAAGGCTGTTCGCGGTGGCACACCTATAAGTGTGCGCATATATTAGTCAAATATATTTATTTATTTTGGTTGTCCTCCAGTAAATTTTGAAGGCCACAACTCATGAACATTAAAATTCCTATCATGAAATGAAGTTGGGCTGCATGTTTTTATGGAAAGAAACATGAAAAAAGTTTGTGGCCACTACATTGGTAGTTTCTAGAAGTCAAATGCAAAAACATGGTAAGATATAATGAATAATGACAAAATAAACAAGGTGTACAACATTTTAGACATAATGATTCAAGGGGATTTGCCTTTGTGTTTGTGATCATTTCAATTCTGGTTTTTGGTTTAAATAATATAAGAGTAAGTAAATATACATTCAAACTTTTCTGTAAAAGGATGTTTTAACATTTTAGACATGAAGGTTCAAGGGGGTTGCCTTTGTCTTTGTAAACATTTCAGTTCTAGTTTGGGTTTTAAATAACTGTAAGAGTAAGCAATACACATTCAAACTTTTATGTAAAAGGATTTTTTAATTAGCTGCTTTATAAGAAACTATAAACTAAATTCTAATAAGAGAAAACACAAAGTTTTATCTAATGTAAACAAAACACTAATTTTGTAGTTAATTTCACCATATTGAAATTCTGAAAATTTTAAATATAATTTATAAATTTAATAAATAAACAAAATTATTATTATCAAACATATTATTACCAATTTTTATATAATGCAAACTAACAAAAAATATAAGTAGAATTACTATCCTTTGTTTCATGTTCGTCACTCATTAGGAGAGGAGTTCTGAAGGCTGTTCGCGGTGGCACACCTATAAGTGTGTGCGCATATATTAGTCAAATATATTTATTTATTTTGGTTGTCCTCCAGTAAATTTTTAAGGCCTCAACTCATGATAATTAAAATTCCTATCATGAAATGAAGTTGGGCTGCATGTTTTTATGGAAAGAAACATGAAAAAGTTTGTGGCCACTGCATTGGTAGTTTCTAGAAGTCAAATGCAAAAACATGGTAAGATATAATGAATAATGACAAAATAAAGAAGGTGTACAACATTTTAGACATAATGATTCAAGGGATTTGCCTTTGTGTTTGTGATCATTTCAATTTCGGTTTTGGTTTAAATAATATAAGAGTAAGTAAATATACATTCAAACTTTTATGTAAAAGGATGTTTTACTTAGTGCTTTATAAGAAACTATGAATTAAATTCTAATAAGAGAAAATACAAAGTTTTATCTTATATATACAAAACACTAATTTTGTTGTTAATTTTCCCATACTTGAATTTTTAAAATTTCAAATATAATTTATAAATTCATTGGATAAACAAACTTATTATTGACAAATTTTTAAATAATGCAAACTAACAAAAATTGTAAGTTTAATTATTATCTCTTATTTCATGTTTGCCACTCATTAACATAGGAGTCAAGGGTGTTCGTGGTGACACACCTACTATCGGAAATGTGCACGCACGTATTAGTCAAAATATATTTATTTATTTTGGTTGTCTTCCAGTAAAGTTTGAAGGCCACAACCCATGAACACTAAAAGTCGTATCATGAAATGAAGTAGAGCTACATGTTTTTATGGAAAGAAACATGCAAAAACTCGGTGGTCAGTGCATGTAGAGTTTGTAGAAGTCAAATGCAAAAACATGGCAAGATAAAATAAATAATGACAAAATCAACAAGGAGTGGAACATTTTAGACATGAAGGTTCAAGGGGGTTGTCTTTGTCTTTGTAAACATTTCAGTTCTAGTTTGGGGTTTAAATAACTGTAAGAGTAAGTAATACACATTCAAACTTTTATGTAAAAGGATTTTTTAATTAGCTGCTTTATAAGAAACTATAAACTAAATTCTAATAAGAGAAAACACAAAGTTTTATCTAATGTAAACAAAACACTAATTTTGTAGTTAATTTCACCATATTGAAATTTTAAAAATTTTAAATATAATTTATAAATTCATTAAATAAACAAAATTATTATTATCAAATATATTATTCACAATTTTTATATAATGCAAACTAACAAAAATATAAGTATAATTATTATCCTTTGTTTCATGTTCGTCACTCATTAGCGAGGAGTTCAAGGTCGTCATGTGGCACACCTATAAGTGTGCATATATTAGTCAAATATATTTATTTATTTTGGTTGTCCTCCAGTAAATTTTGAAGGCCACAACTCATGAACATTAAAATTCCTATCATGAAATGAAGTTGGGCTGCATGTTTTTATGGAAAGAAACATGAAAAAAGTTGGTGGCCACTGCATTGGTAGTTTCTAGAAGTCAAATGCAAAAACATGGCAAGATATAATGAATAATGACAAAATAAACAAGGTGTACAACATTTTAGACATAATGATTCAAGGGGATTTGCCTTTGTGTTTGTGATCATTTCAATTCTGGTTTTTGGTTTAAATAATATAAGAGTAAGTAAATATACATTCAAACTTTTCTGTAAAAGGATGTTTTAACATTTTAGACATGAAGGTTCAAGGGGGTTGCCTTTGTCTTTGTAAACATTTCAGTTCTAGTTTGGGTTTTAAATAACTGTAAGAGTAAGCAATACACATTCAAACTTTTATGTAAAAGGATTTTTTAATTAGCTGCTTTATAAGAAACTATAAACTAAATTCTAATAAGAGAAAACACAAAATTTTATCTAATGTAAACAAAACACCAATTTTGTAGTTAATTTCACCATATTGAAATTTTGAAAATTTTAAATATAATTTATAAATTCATTAAATAAACAAAATTATTATTATCAAACATATTATTAACAATTTTTTATATAATGCAAACTAACAAAAAATGTAAGTATAAGTATTATCCTTTGTTTCATGTTCGTCACTCATTAGCAGAGGAGTTCTGAAGGCTGTTCGCGGTGGCACACCTATAAGTGTGCGCATATATTAGTCAAATATATTTATTTATTTTGGTTGTCCTCTAGTAAATTTTGAAGGCCACAACTCATGAACATTAAAATTCCTATCATGAAATGAAGTTGGGCTGCATGTATTTATGGAAAGAAACATGAAAAAAGTTGGTGGCCACTACATTGGTAGTTTCTAGAAGTCAAATGCAAAAACATGGTAAGATATAATGAATAATGACAAAATAAACAAGGTGTACAACATTTTAGACATAATGATTCAAGGGGATTTGCCTTTGTGTTTGTGATCATTTCAATTCTGGTTTTTGGTTTAAATAATATAAGAGTAAGTAAATATACATTCAAACTTTTCTGTAAAAGGATGTTTTAACATTTTAGACATGAAGGTTCAAGGGGGTTGCCTTTGTCTTTGTAAATATTTCAGTTCTAGTTTGGGGTTTAAATAACTGTAAGAGTAAGCAATACACATTCAAACTTTTATGTAAAAGGATTTTTTAATTAGCTGCTTTATAAGAAACTATAAACTAAATTCTAATAAGAGAAAACACAAAATTTTATCTAATGTAAACAAAACACCAATTTTGTAGTTAATTTCACCATATTGAAATTTTGAAAATTTTAAATATAATTTATAAATTCATTAAATAAACAAAATTATTATTATCAAATATATTATTCACAATTTTTTATAGAATGCAAACTAACAAAAAATATAAGTATAATTATTATCCTTTGTTTCATGTTCGTCACTCATTAGCAGAGGAGTTCTGAAGGCTGTTCGCGGTGGCACACCTATAAGTGTGCGCATATATTAGTCAAATATATTTATTTATTTTGGTTGTCCTCCAGTAAATTTTGAAGGCCACAACTCATGAACATTAAAATTCCTATCATGAAATGAAGTTGGGCTGCATGTTTTTATGGAAAGAAACATGAAAAAAGTTGGTGGCCACTGCATTGGTAGTTTCTAGAAGTCAAATGCAAAAACATGGTAAGATATAATGAATAATGACAAAATAAACAAGGAGTACAACATTTTAGACATAATGATTCAAGGGGATTTGACTTTGTGTTTGTGATCATTTCAATTCTGGTTTTTGGTTTAAAGAATATAAGAGTAAGCAAATATACATTCAAACTTTTATGTAAAAGGATGTTTTACTTAGCTGCTTTATAAGAAACTATGAATTAAATTCTAATAAGAGAAAATACAAAGTTTTATCTTATATATACAAAACACTAATTTTGTTGTTAATTTTCCCATACTTGAATTTTTAAAATTTCAAATATAATTTATAAATTCATTGGATAAACAAACTTATTATTGACAAATTTTTAAATAATGCAAACTAACAAAAATTGTAAGTTTAATTATTATCTCTTATTTCATGTTTGTCACTCATTAACAGAGGAGTCCTGAACGGTGTTCGCGGTGACACACCTACTATCTGGAAATGTGCACGCACGTATTAGTCAAAATATATTTATTTATTTTGGTTGTCTTCCAGTAAAGTTTGAAGGCCACAACCCATGAACATTAAAAGTCGTATTATGAAATGAAGTAGAGCTACATGTTTTTATGGAAAGAAAAATGCAAAAACTCGGTGGTCAGTGCATTGAGAGTTTGTAGAAGTCAAATGCAAAAACATGGCAACATAAAATAAATAATGACAAAATCAACAAGGAGTGGAACATTTTAGACATGAAGGTTCAAGGGGGTTTGCCTTTGTGTTTGTGATCATTTCAATTCTGGTTTTTGGTTTAAATAATATAAGAGTAAGTAAATATACATTCAAACTTTTCTGTAAAAGGATGTTTTAACATTTTAGACATGAAGGTTCAAGGGGGTTGCCTTTGTCTTTGTAAACATTTCAGTTCTAGTTTGGGTTTTAAATAACTGTAAGAGTAAGCAATACACATTCAAACTTTTATGTAAAAGGATTTTTTAATTAGCTGCTTTATAAGAAACTATAAACTAAATTCTAATAAGAGAAAACACAAAGTTTTATCTAATGTAAACAAAACACTAATTTTGTAGTTAATTTCACCATATTGAAATTCTGAAAATTTTAAATATAATTTATAAATTTAATAAATAAACAAAATTATTATTATCAAACATATTATTACCAATTTTTATATAATGCAAACTAACAAAAAATATAAGTATAATTACTATCCTTTGTTTCATGTTCGTCACTCATTAGGAGAGGAGTTCAAGGGTTTCGGTGGCACACCTATAAGTGTGCATATATTAGTCAAATATATTTATTTATTTTGGTTGTCCTCCAGTAAATTTTGAAGGCCACAACTCATGAACATTAAAATTCCTATCATGAAATGAAGTTGGGCTGCATGTTTTATGGAAAGAAACATGAAAAAGTTGGTAGCCTGCATTGGTAGTTTCTAGAAGTCAAATGCAAAAACATGGTAAGATATAATGAATAATGACAAAATAAACAAGGTGTACAACATTTTAGACATAATGATTCAAGGATTTGCCTTTGTGTTTGTGATCATTTCAATTCGGTTTTGGTTTAAATAATATAAGAGTAAGTAAATATACATTCAAACTTTTATGTAAAAGGATGTCTTACTTAGCTGCTTTATAAGAAACTATGAATTAAATTCTAATAAGAGAAAATACAAAGTTTTATCTTATATATACAAAACACTAATTTTGTTGTTAATTTTCCCATACTTGAATTTTAAAATTTCAAATATAATTTATAAATTCATTGGATAAACAAACTTATTATTGACAAATTTTAAATAATGCAAACTAACAAAAATTGTAAGTTTAATTATTATCTCTTATTTCATGTTTGCCACTCATTAACATAGGAGTCCTGAAGGGTGTTCGTGGTGACACACCTACAATCTGGAAATGTGCACGCACGTACTAGTCAAAATATATTTATTTATTTTGGTTGTCTTCCAGTAAAGTTTGAAGGCCACAACCCATGAACACTAAAAGTCGTATCATGAAATGAAGTAGAGCTACATGTTTTTATGGAAAGAAACATGCAAAAACTCGGTGGTCAGTGCATGTAGAGTTTGTAGAAGTCAAATGCAAAAACATGGCAAGATAAAATAAATAATGACAAAATCAACAAGGAGTGGAACATTTTAGACATGAAGGTTCAAGGGGTTGTCTTTGTCTTTGTAAACATTTCATTCTAGTTTGGGGTTTAAATAACTGTAAGAGTAAGCAATACACATTCAAACTTTTATGTAAAAGGATTTTTTAATTAGCTGCTTTATAAGAAACTATAAACTAAATTCTAATAAGAGAAAACACAAAGTTTTATCTAATGTAAACAAAACACTAATTTTGTAGTTAATTTCACCATATTGAAATTTTGAAAATTTTCAATATAATTTATAAATTCATTAAATAAACAAAATTATTATTATCAAACATATTATTAACAATTTTTTATATAATGCAAACTAACAAAAAATGTAAGTATAAGTATTATCCTTTGTTTCATGTTCGTCACTCATTAGCAGAGGAGTTCTGAAGGCTGTTCGCGGTGGCACACCTATAAGTGTGCACGCATATATTAGTCAAATATATTTATTTATTTTGGTTGTCCTCCAATAAATTTTGAAGGTCACAACTCATGAACATTAAAATTCCTATCATGAAATGAAGTTGGGCTGCATGTTTTTATGGAAAGAAACATGAAAAAGTTGGTGCCTTGCATTGGTAGTTTCTAGAAGTCAAATGCAAAAACATGGTAAGATATAATGAATAATGACAAAATAAACAAGGTGTACAACATTTTAGACATAATGATTCAAGGGATTTGCCTTTGTGTTTGTGATCATTTCAATTACGGTTTTGGTTTAAATAATATAAGAGTAAGTAAATATACATTCAAACTTTTATGTAAAAGGATGTCTTACTTAGTGCTTTATAAGAAACTATGAATTAAATTCTAATAAGAGAAAATACAAAGTTTTATCTTATATATACAAAACACTAATTTTGTTGTTAATTTTCCCATACTTGAATTTTTAAAATTTCAAATATAATTTATAAATTCATTGGATAAACAAACTTATTATTGACAAATTTTAAATAATGCAAACTAACAAAATTGTAAGTTTAATTATTATCTCTTATTTCATGTTTGCCACTCATTAACATAGGAGTCGAAGGGTGTTCGTGGTGACACACCTACTATCGGAAATGTGCACGCACGTATTAGTCAAAATATATTTATTTATTTTGGTTGTCTTCGATAAAGTTTGAAGGCCACAACCCATGAACACTAAAAGTCGTATCATGAAATGAAGTAGAGCTACATGTTTTATGGAAAGAAACATGCAAAAACTGGTGGTCGCATGTAGAGTTTGTAGAAGTCAAATGCAAAAACATGGCAAGATAAAATAAATAATGACAAAATCAACAAGGAGTGGAACATTTTAGACATGAAGGTTCAAGAGGGTTGTCTTTGTCTTTGTAAACATTTCAGTTCTAGTTTGGGGTTTAAATAACTGTAAGAGTAAGTAATACACATTCAAACTTTTATGTAAAAGGATTTTTAATTAGTGCTTTATAAGAAACTATAAACTAAATTCTAATAAGAGAAAACACAAAGTTTTATCTAATGTAAACAAAACCCAATTTTGTAGTTAATTTCACCATATTGAAATTTTGAAAATTTTAAATATAATTTATAAATTCATTAAATAAACAAAATTATTATTATCAAATATATTATTAACAATTTTTTATATAATGCAAACTAACAAAAAATATAAGTATAATTATTATCCTTTGTTTCATGTTCGTCACTCATTAGCAGAGGAGTTACGGTTTCGGTGGCACACCTATAAGTGTGCGCATATATTAGTCAAATATATTTATTTATTTTGTTGTCCTCCAGTAAATTTTGAAGGCCACAACTCATGAACATTAAAATTCCTATCATGAAATGAAGTTGGGCTGCATGTTTTTATGGAAAGAAACATGAAAAAGTTGGTGGCCCTTTGCATTGGTAGTTTCTAGAAGTCAAATGCAAAAACATGGTAAGATATAATGAATAATGACAAAATAAACAAGGTGTACAACATTTTAGACATAATGATTCAAGGATTTGCCTTTGTGTTTGTGATCATTTCAATTCGGTTTTGGTTTAAATAATATAAGAGTAAGTAAATATACATTCAAACTTTTATGTAAAAGGATGTCTTACTTAGTGCTTTATAAGAAACTATGAATTAAATTCTAATAAGAGAAAATACAAAGTTTTATCTTATATATACAAAACACTAATTTTGTTGTTAATTTTCCCATACTTGAATTTTAAAATTTCAAATATAATTTATAAATTCATTGGATAAACAAACTTATTATTGACAAATTTTAAATAATGCAAACTAACAAAATTGTAAGTTTAATTATTATCTCTTATTTCATGTTTGCCACTCATTAACATAGGAGTCACGAAGGGTGTTCGTGGTGACACACCTACTATCGGAAATGTGCACGCACGTATTAGTCAAAATATATTTATTTATTTTGGTTGTCTTCGATAAAGTTTGAAGGCCACAACCCATGAACACTAAAAGTCGTATCATGAAATGAAGTAGAGCTACATGTTTTATGGAAAGAAACATGCAAAAACTCGTAGTCGTGCATGTAGAGTTTGTAGAAGTCAAATGCAAAACATGGCAAGATAAAATAAATAATGACAAAATCAACAAGGAGTGGAACATTTTAGACATGAAGGTTCAAGGGGTTGTCTTTGTCTTTGTAAACATTTCATTCTAGTTTGGGGTTTAAATAAGCAAGAGTAAGTAATACACATTCAAACTTTTATGTAAAAGGATTTTTTAATTAGCTGCTTTATAAGAAACTATAAACTAAATTCTAATAAGAGAAAACACAAAGTTTTATCTAATGTAAACAAAACACCAATTTTGTAGTTAATTTCACCATATTGAAATTTTGAAAATTTTAAATATAATTTATAAATTCATTAAATAAACAAAATTATTATTATCAAATATATTATTAACAATTTTTTATATAATGCAAACTAACAAAAAATATAAGTATAATTATTATCCTTTGTTTCATGTTCGTCACTCATTAGCGAGGAGTTAAAGGTTATTCGCGGTGGCACACCTATAAGTGTGCGCATATATTAGTCAAATATATTTATTTATTTTGGTTGTCCTCCAGTAAATTTTGAAGGCCACAACTCATGAACATTAAAATTCCTATCATGAAATGAAGTTGGGCTGCATGTTTTTATGGAAAGAAACATGAAAAAAGTTGGTGGCCACTGCATTGGTAGTTTCTAGAAGTCAAATGCAAAAACATGGTAAGATATAATGAATAATGACAAAATAAACAAGGTGTACAACATTTTAGACATAATGATTCAAGGATTTGCCTTTGTGTTTGTGATCATTTCAATTCTGGTTTTTGGTTTAAATAATATAAGAGTAAGTAAATATACATTCAAACTTTTATGTAAAAGGATGTCTTACTTAGCTGCTTTATAAGAAACTATGAATTAAATTCTAATAAGAGAAAATACAAAGTTTTATCTAATATATACATAACACCAATTTTGTTGTTAATTTTCCCATACTTGAATTTTAAAAATTTCAAATATAATTTATAAATTCATTGGATAAACAAACTTATTATTGACAAATTTTTAAATAATGCAAACTAACAAAAATTGTAAGTTTAATTATTATCTCTTATTTCATGTTTGCCACTCATTAACATAGGAGTCCTGAAGGGTGTTCGTGGTGACACACCTACTATCTGGAAATGTGCACGCACGTATTAGTCAAAATATATTTATTTATTTTGGTTGTCTTCCAGTAAAGTTTGAAGGCCACAACCCATGAACACTAAAAGTCGTATCATGAAATGAAGTAGAGCTACATGTTTTTATGGAAAGAAACATGCAAAAACTCGGTGGTCAGTGCATGTAGAGTTTGTAGAAGTCAAATGCAAAAACATCGCAAGATAAAATAAATAATGACAAAATCAACAAGGAGTGGAACATTTTAGACATGAAGGTTCAAGAGGGTTGTCTTTGTCTTTGTAAACATTTCAGTTCTAGTTTGGGGTTTAAATAACTGTAAGAGTAAGTAATACACATTCAAACTTTTATGTAAAAGGATTTTTTAATTAGCTGCTTTATAAGAAACTATAAACTAAATTCTAATAATAGAAAACACAAAGTTTTATCTAATGTAAACAAAACCCCCAATTTTGTAGTTAATTTCACCATATTGAAATTTTGAAAATTTTAAATATAATTTATAAATTCATTAAATAAACAAAATTATTATTATCAAATATATTATTCACAATTTTTTATATAATGCAAACTAACAAAAAATATAAGTATAATTATTATCCTTTGTTTCATGTTCGTCACTCATTAGCGAGAGGAGTTAAAGGTCGCGGTGGCACACCTATAAGTGCGCATATATTAGTCAAATATATTTATTTATTTTGGTTGTCCTCCAGTAAATTTTGAAGGCCACAACTCATGAACATTAAAATTCCTATCATGAAATGAAGTTGGGCTGCATGTTTTATGGAAAGAAACATGAAAAAAGTTGGTAGCCTTTGCATTGGTAGTTTCTAGAAGTCAAATGCAAAAACATGGTAAGATATAATGAATAATGACAAAATAAACAAGGTGTACAACATTTTAGACATAATGATTCAAGGGATTTGCCTTTGTGTTTGTGATCATTTCAATTCGGTTTTGGTTTAAATAATATAAGAGTAAGTAAATATACATTCAAACTTTTATGTAAAAGGATGTCTTACTTAGTGCTTTATAAGAAACTATGAATTAAATTCTAATAAGAGAAAATACAAAGTTTTATCTTATATATACAAAACACTAATTTTGTTGTTAATTTTCCCATACTTGAATTTTAAAATTTCAAATATAATTTATAAATTCATTGGATAAACAAACTTATTATTGACAAATTTTTAAATAATGCAAACTAACAAAAATTGTAAGTTTAATTATTATCTCTTATTTCATGTTTGCCACTCATTAACATAGGAGTCCTGAAGGGTGTTCGTGGTGACACACCTACTATAAATGTGCGCACGTATTAGTCAAAATATATTTATTTATTTTGGTTGTCTTCCAGTAAAGTTTGAAGGCCACAACCCATGAACACTAAAAGTCGTATCATGAAATGAAGTAGAGCTACATGTTTTTATGGAAAGAAACATGCAAAAACTCGGTGGTCAGTGCATGTAGAGTTTGTAGAAGTCAAATGCAAAAACATGGCAAGATAAAATAAATAATGACAAAATCAACAAGGAGTGGAACATTTTAGACATGAAGGTTCAAGAGGGTTGTCTTTGTCTTTGTAAACATTTCAGTTCTAGTTTGGGGTTTAAATAATGTAAGAAGTAATACACATTCAAACTTTTATGTAAAAGGATTTTTTAATTAGCTGCTTTATAAGAAACTATAAACTAAATTCTAATAAGAGAAAACACAAAGTTTTATCTAATGTAAACAAAACACCAATTTTGTAGTTAATTTCACCATATTGAAATTTTGAAAATTTTAAATATAATTTATAAATTCATTAAATAAACAAAATTATTATTATCAAATATATTATTCACAATTTTTTATATAATGCAAACTAACAAAAAATATAAGTATAATTATTATCCTTTGTTTCATGTTCGTCACTCATTAGCAGAGGAGTTCTGAAGGCTGTTCGCGGTGGCACACCTATAAGTGTGCGCATATATTAGTCAAATATATTTATTTATTTTGGTTGTCCTCCAGTAAATTTTGAAGGCCACAACTCATGAACATTAAAATTCCTATCATGAAATGAAGTTGGGCTGCATGTTTTTATGGAAAGAAACATGAAAAAAGTTGGTGGCCACTGCATTGGTAGTTTCTAGAAGTCAAATGCAAAAACATGGTAAGATATAATGAATAATGACAAAATAAACAAGGTGTACAACATTTTAGACATAATGATTCAAGGGGATTTGCCTTTGTGTTTGTGATCATTTCAATTCTGGTTTTTGGTTTAAATAATATAAGAGTAAGTAAATATACATTCAAACTTTTATGTAAAAGGATGTCTTACTTAGCTGCTTTATAAGAAACTATGAATTAAATTCTAATAAGAGAAAATACAAAGTTTTATCTTATATATACAAAACACTAATTTTGTTGTTAATTTTCCCATACTTGAATTTTAAAATTTCAAATATAATTTATAAATTCATTGGATAAACAAACTTATTATTGACAAATTTTTAAATAATGCAAACTAACAAAATTGTAAGTTTAATTATTATCTCTTATTTCATGTTTGCCACTCATTAACATAGGAGTCACGAAGGGTGTTCGTGGTGACACACCTACTATCTGGAAATGTGCACGCACGTATTAGTCAAAATATATTTATTTATTTTGGTTGTCTTCCAGTAAAGTTTGAAGGCCACAACCCATGAACACTAAAAGTCGTATCATGAAATGAAGTAGAGCTACATGTTTTATGGAAAGAAACATGCAAAAACTTCTTGGTCGGTGCATGTAGAGTTTGTAGAAGTCAAATGCAAAAACATGGCAAGATAAAATAAATAATGACAAAATCAACAAGGGTGGAACATTTTAGACATGAAGGTTCAAGAGGGTTGTCTTTGTCTTTGTAAACATTTCAGTTCTAGTTTGGGGTTTAAATAAGCTGTAAGAGTAAGTAATACACATTCAAACTTTTATGTAAAAGGATTTTTAATTAGGCTTTATAAGAAACTATAAACTAAATTCTAATAAGAGAAAACACAAAGTTTTATCTAATGTAAACAAAACACCAATTTTGTAGTTAATTTCACCATATTGAAATTTTGAAAATTTTAAATATAATTTATAAATTCATTAAATAAACAAAATTATTATTATCAAATATATTATTCACAATTTTTATATAATGCAAACTAACAAAAATATAAGTATAATTATTATCCTTTGTTTCATGTTCGTCACTCATTAGCGAGGAGTTCTAAAGGTCAGCGGTGGCACACCTATAAGTGTCGCATATATTAGTCAAATATATTTATTTATTTTGGTTGTCCTCCAGTAAATTTTGAAGGCCACAACTCATGAACATTAAAATTCCTATCATGAAATGAAGTTGGGCTGCATGTTTTATGGAAAGAAACATGAAAAAGTTGGTGGCCTTTGCATTGGTAGTTTCTAGAAGTCAAATGCAAAAACATGGTAAGATATAATGAATAATGACAAAATAAACAAGGTGTACAACATTTTAGACATAATGATTCAAGGATTTGCCTTTGTGTTTGTGATCATTTCAATTACGGTTTTTGGTTTAAATAATATAAGAGTAAGTAAATATACATTCAAACTTTTATGTAAAAGGATGTCTTACTTAGTGCTTTATAAGAAACTATGAATTAAATTCTAATAAGAGAAAATACAAAGTTTTATCTTATATATACAAAACACTAATTTTGTTGTTAATTTTCCCATACTTGAATTTTAAAATTTCAAATATAATTTATAAATTCATTGGATAAACAAACTTATTATTGACAAATTTTAAATAATGCAAACTAACAAAATTGTAAGTTTAATTATTATCTCTTATTTCATGTTTGCCACTCATTAACATAGGAGTCACGAAGGGTGTTCGTGGTGACACACCTACTATGAAATGTGCACGCACGTATTAGTCAAAATATATTTATTTATTTTGGTTGTCTTCGATAAAGTTTGAAGGCCACAACCCATGAACACTAAAAGTCGTATCATGAAATGAAGTAGAGCTACATGTTTTATGGAAAGAAACATGCAAAACTCGGTGGTCGATGCATGTAGAGTTTGTAGAAGTCAAATGCAAAAACATGGCAAGATAAAATAAATAATGACAAAATCAACAAGGAGTGGAACATTTTAGACATGAAGGTTCAAGAGGGTTGTCTTTGTCTTTGTAAACATTCAGTTCTAGTTTGGGGTTTAAATAAGCTGTAAGTAAGTAATACACATTCAAACTTTTATGTAAAAGGATTTTTAATTAGCTTTATAAGAAACTATAAACTAAATTCTAATAAGAGAAAACACAAAGTTTTATCTAATGTAAACAAAACACCAATTTTGTAGTTAATTTCACCATATTGAAATTTTGAAAATTTTAAATATAATTTATAAATTCATTAAATAAACAAAATTATTATTATCAAATATATTATTAACAATTTTTTTATATAATGCAAACTAACAAAAAATATAAGTATAATTATTATCCTTTGTTTCATGTTCGTCACTCATTAGCAGAGGAGTTCTGAAGGCTGTTCGCGGTGGCACACCTATAAGTGTGCGCATATATTAGTCAAATATATTTATTTATTTTGGTTGTCCTCCAGTAAATTTTGAAGGCCACAACTCATGAACATTAAAATTCCTATCATGAAATGAAGTTGGGCTGCATGTTTTTATGGAAAGAAACATGAAAAAAGTTTGTGGCCACTACATTGGTAGTTTCTAGAAGTCAAATGCAAAAACATGGTAAGATATAATGAATAATGACAAAATAAACAAGGTGTACAACATTTTAGACATAATGATTCAAGGGGATTTGCCTTTGTGTTTGTGATCATTTCAATTCTGGTTTTTGGTTTAAATAATATAAGAGTAAGTAAATATACATTCAAACTTTTCTGTAAAAGGATGTTTTAACATTTTAGACATGAAGGTTCAAGGGGGTTGCCTTTGTCTTTGTAAACATTTCAGTTCTAGTTTGGGTTTTAAATAACTGTAAGAGTAAGCAATACACATTCAAACTTTTATGTAAAAGGATTTTTTAATTAGCTGCTTTATAAGAAACTATAAACTAAATTCTAATAAGAGAAAACACAAAATTTTATCTAATGTAAACAAAACACCAATTTTGTAGTTAATTTCACCATATTGAAATTTTGAAAATTTTAAATATAATTTATAAATTCATTAAATAAACAAAATTATTATTATCAAATATATTATTAACATTTTTTTATGTAATGCAAACTAACAAAAAATATAAGTATAATTATTATCCTTTGTTTCATGTTCGTCACTCATTAGAGGAGTTACGAAGGTGTTAGCGGTGGCACACCTATAAGAGTGCGCATATATTAGTCAAATATATTTATTTATTTTGGTTGTCCTCCAGTAAATTTTGAAGGCCACAACTCATGAACATTAAAATTCCTATCATGAAATGAAGTTGGGCTGCATGTTTTATGGAAAGAAACATGAAAAAGTTGGTGGCCACTTGCATTGGTAGTTTCTAGAAGTCAAATGCAAAAACATGGTAAGATATAATGAATAATGACAAAATAAACAAGGTGTACAACATTTTAGACATAATGATTCAAGGGATTTGCCTTTGTGTTTGTGATCATTTCAATTCGGTTTTGGTTTAAATAATATAAGAGTAAGTAAATATACATTCAAACTTTTATGTAAAAGGATGTCTTAGCGCTTTATAAGAAACTATGAATTAAATTCTAATAAGAGAAAATACAAAGTTTTATCTTATATATACAAAACACTAATTTTGTTGTTAATTTTCCCATAGTTGAATTTTTAAAATTTCAAATATAATTTATAAATTCATTGGATAAACAAACTTATTATTGACAAATTTTAAATAATGCAAACTAACAAAATTGTAAGTTTAATTATTATCTCTTATTTCATGTTTGCCACTCATTAACATAGGAGTCCTGAAGGGTGTTTGTGGTGACACACCTACTATCTGGAAATGTGCACGCACGTATTAGTCAAAATATATTTATTTATTTTGGTTGTCTTCCAGTAAAGTTTGAAGGCCACAACCCATGAACACTAAAAGTCATATCATGAAATGAAGTAGAGCTACATGTTTTTATGGAAAGAAACATGCAAAAACTCGGTGGTCAGTGCATGTAGAGTTTGTAGAAGTCAAATGCAAAAACATCGCAAGATAAAATAAATAATGACAAAATCAACAAGGAGTGGAACATTTTAGACATGAAGGTTCAAGAGGGTTGTCTTTGTCTTTGTAAACATTTCAGTTCTAGTTTGGGGTTTAAATAACTGTAAGAGTAAGTAATACACATTCAAACTTTTATGTAAAAGGATTTTTTAATTAGCTGCTTTATAAGAAACTATAAACTAAATTCTAATAATAGAAAACACAAAGTTTTATCTAATGTAAACAAAACCCCAATTTTGTAGTTAATTTCACCATATTGAAATTTTGAAAATTTTAAATATAATTTATAAATTCATTAAATAAACAAAATTATTATTATCAAATATATTATTCACAATTTTTTATATAATGCAAACTAACAAAAAATATAAGTATAATTATTATCCTTTGTTTCATGTTCGTCACTCATTAGCAGAGGAGTTCTAAAGGCTGTTCGCGGTGGCACACCTATAAGTGTGCGCATATATTAGTCAAATATATTTATTTATTTTGGTTGTCCTCCAATAAATTTTGAAGGCCACAACTCATGAACATTAAAATTCCTATCATGAAATGAAGTTGGGCTGCATGTTTTTATGGAAAGAAACATGAAAAAAGTTGGTGGCCACTGCATTGGTAGTTTCTAGAAGTCAAATGCAAAAACATGGTAAGATATAATGAATAATGACAAAATAAACAAGGTGTACAACATTTTAGACATAATGATTCAAGGGGATTTGCCTTTGTGTTTGTGATCATTTCAATTACGGTTTTGGTTTAAATAATATAAGAGTAAGTAAATATACATTCAAACTTTTATGTAAAAGGATGTCTTACTTAGCTGCTTTATAAGAAACTATGAATTAAATTCTAATAAGAGAAAATACAAAGTTTTATCTTATATATACAAAACACTAATTTTGTTGTTAATTTTCCCATACTTGAATTTTTAAAATTTCAAATATAATTTATAAATTCATTGGATAAACAAACTTATTATTGACAAATTTTTAAATAATGCAAACTAACAAAAAATTGTAAGTTTAATTATTATCTCTTATTTCATGTTTGCCACTCATTAACATAGGAGTCCTGAAGGGTGTTCGTGGTGACACACCTACTATCTGGAAATGTGCACGCACGTATTAGTCAAAATATATTTATTTATTTTGGTTGTCTTCCAGTAAAGTTTGAAGGCCACAACCCATGAACACTAAAAGTCGTATCATGAAATGAAGTAGAGCTACATGTTTTTATGGAAAGAAACATGCAAAAACTCGGTGGTCAGTGCATGTAGAGTTTGTAGAAGTCAAATGCAAAAACATGGCAAGATAAAATAAATAATGACAAAATCAACAAGGAGTGGAACATTTTAGACATGAAGGTTCAAGAGGGTTGTCTTTGTCTTTGTAAACATTTCAGTTCTAGTTTGGGGTTTAAATAACTGTAAGAGTAAGTAATACACATTCAAACTTTTATGTAAAAGGATTTTTTAATTAGCTGCTTTATAAGAAACTATAAACTAAATTCTAATAAGAGAAAACACAAAGTTTTATCTAATGTAAACAAAACACCAATTTTGTAGTTAATTTCACCATATTGAAATTTTGAAAATTTTAAATATAATTTATAAATTCATTAAATAAACAAAATTATTATTATCAAATATATTATTCACAATTTTTTATATAATGCAAACTAACAAAAAATATAAGTATAATTATTATCCTTTGTTTCATGTTCGTCACTCATTAGCAAGAGGAGGAGGTTATTGCGGTGGCACACCTATAAGTGCGCATATATTAGTCAAATATATTTATTTATTTTGGTTGTCCTCAGAAATTTTGAAGGCCACAACTCATGAACATTAAAATTCCTATCATGAAATGAAGTTGGGCTGCATGTTTTAATGGAAAGAAACATGAAAAAAGTTGGTGGCCACTGCATTGGTAGTTTCTAGAAGTCAAATGCAAAAACATGGTAAGATATAATGAATAATGACAAAATAAACAAGGTGTACAACATTTTAGACATAATGATTCAAGGATTTGCCTTTGTGTTTGTGATCATTTCAATTCGGTTTTGGTTTAAATAATATAAGAGTAAGTAAATATACATTCAAACTTTTATGTAAAGGATGTCTTACTTAGTTCTTTATAAGAAACTATGAATTAAATTCTAATAAGAGAAAATACAAAGTTTTATCTTATATATACAAAACACTAATTTTGTTGTTAATTTTCCCATACTTGAATTTTAAAATTTCAAATATAATTTATAAATTCATTGGATAAACAAACTTATTATTGACAAATTTTAAATAATGCAAACTAACAAAAATTGTAAGTTTAATTATTATCTCTTATTTCATGTTTGCCACTCATTAACATAGGAGTCACGAAGGGTGTTCGTGGTGACACACCTATAACTGAAATGTGCACGCACGTATTAGTCAAAATATATTTATTTATTTTGGTTGTCTTCCGAGAAAGTTTGAAGGCCACAACCCATGAACACTAAAAGTCGTATCATGAAATGAAGTAGAGCTACATGTTTTTATGGAAAGAAACATGCAAAAACTCGGTGGTCAGTGCATGTAGAGTTTGTAGAAGTCAAATGCAAAAACATGGCAAGATAAAATAAATAATGACAAAATCAACAAGGAGTGGAACATTTTAGACATGAAGGTTCAAGAGGGTTGTCTTTGTCTTTGTAAACATTTCAGTTCTAGTTTGGGGTTTAAATAACTGTAAGAGTAAGTAATACACATTCAAACTTTTATGTAAAAGGATTTTTTAATTAGCTGCTTTATAAGAAACTATAAACTAAATTCTAATAAGAGAAAACACAAAGTTTTATCTAATGTAAACAAAACACCAATTTTGTAGTTAATTTCACCATATTGAAATTTTGAAAATTTTAAATATAATTTATAAATTCATTAAATAAACAAAATTATTATTATCAAATATATTATTCACAATTTTTTATATAATGCAAACTAACAAAAAATATAAGTATAATTATTATCCTTTGTTTCATGTTCGTCACTCATTAGCAGAGGAGTTCTGAAGGCTGTTCGCGGTGGCACACCTATAAGTGTGCGCATATATTAGTCAAATATATTTATTTATTTTGGTTGTCCTCCAGTAAATTTTGAAGGCCACAACTCATGAACATTAAAATTCCTATCATGAAATGAAGTTGGGCTGCATGTTTTTATGGAAAGAAACATGAAAAAAGTTGGTGGCCACTGCATTGGTAGTTTCTAGAAGTCAAATGCAAAAACATGGTAAGATATAATGAATAATGACAAAATAAACAAGGTGTACAACATTTTAGACATAATGATTCAAGGGGATTTGCCTTTGTGTTTGTGCTCATTTCAATTCTGGTTTTTGGTTTAAATAATATAAGAGTAAGTAAATATACATTCAAACTTTTATGTAAAAGGATGTCTTACTTAGCTGCTTTATAAGAAACTATGAATTAAATTCTAATAAGAGAAAATACAAAGTTTTATCTTATATATACAAAACACTAATTTTGTTGTTAATTTTCCCATACTTGAATTTTTAAAATTTCAAATATAATTTATAAATTCATTGGATAAACAAACTTATTATTGACAAATTTTTAAATAATGCAAACTAACAAAAATTGTAAGTTTAATTATTATCTCTTATTTCATGTTTGCCACTCATTAACATAGGAGTCCTGAAGGGTGTTCGTGGTGACACACCTACAATCTGGAAATGTGCACGCACGTACTAGTCAAAATATATTTATTTATTTTGGTTGTCTTCCAGTAAAGTTTGAAGGCCACAACCCATGAACACTAAAAGTCGTATCATGAAATGAAGTAGAGCTACATGTTTTTATGGAAAGAAACATGCAAAAACTCGGTGGTCAGTGCATGTAGAGTTTGTAGAAGTCAAATGCAAAAACATCGCAAGATAAAATAAATAATGACAAAATCAACAAGGAGTGGAACATTTTAGACATGAAGGTTCAAGAGGGTTGTCTTTGTCTTTGTAAACATTTCAGTTCTAGTTTGGGGTTTAAATAACTGTAAGAGTAAGTAATACACATTCAAACTTTTATGTAAAAGGATTTTTTAATTAGCTGCTTTATAAGAAACTATAAACTAAATTCTAATAAGAGAAAACACAAAATTTTATCTAATGTAAACAAAACACCAATTTTGTAGTTAATTTCACCATATTGAAATTTTGAAAATTTTAAATATAATTTATAAATTCATTAAATAAACAAAATTATTATTATCAAATATATTATTCACAATTTTTTATAGAATGCAAACTAACAAAAAATATAAGTATAATTATTATCCTTTGTTTCATGTTCGTCACTCATTAGCAGAGGAGTTCTGAAGGCTGTTCGCGGTGGCACACCTATAAGTGTGCGCATATATTAGTCAAATATATTTATTTATTTTGGTTGTCCTCCAGTAAATTTTGAAGGCCACAACTCATGAACATTAAAATTCCTATCATGAAATGAAGTTGGGCTGCATGTTTTTATGGAAAGAAACATGAAAAAAGTTGGTGGCCACTGCATTGGTAGTTTCTAGAAGTCAAATGCAAAAACATGGTAAGATATAATGAATAATGACAAAATAAACAAGGTGTACAACATTTTAGACATAATGATTCAAGGGGATTTGCCTTTGTGTTTGTGCTCATTTCAATTCTGGTTTTTGGTTTAAATAATATAAGAGTAAGTAAATATACATTCAAACTTTTATGTAAAAGGATGTCTTACTTAGCTTCTTTATAAGAAACTATGAATTAAATTCTAATAAGAGAAAATACAAAGTTTTATCTTATATATACAAAACACTAATTTTGTTGTTAATTTTCCCATACTTGAATTTTAAAATTTCAAATATAATTTATAAATTCATTGGATAAACAAACTTATTATTGACAAATTTTAAATAATGCAAACTAACAAAATTGTAAGTTTAATTATTATCTCTTATTTCATGTTTGCCACTCATTAACATAGGAGTCCTGAAGGGTGTTCGTGGTGACACACCTACTATCTGGAAATGTGCACGCACGTATTAGTCAAAATATATTTATTTATTTTGGTTGTCTTCCAGTAAAGTTTGAAGGCCACAACCCATGAACACTAAAAGTCGTATCATGAAATGAAGTAGAGCTACATGTTTTTATGGAAAGAAACATGCAAAAACTCTGTGGTCAGTGCATGTAGAGTTTGTAGAAGTCAAATGCAAAAACATGGCAAGATAAAATAAATAATGACAAAATCAACAAGGAGTGGAACATTTTAGACATGAAGGTTCAAGAGGGTTGTCTTTGTCTTTGTAAACATTTCAGTTCTAGTTTGGGGTTTAAATAACTGTAAGAGTAAGTAATACACATTCAAACTTTTATGTAAAAGGATTTTTTAATTAGCTGCTTTATAAGAAACTATAAACTAAATTCTAATAAGAGAAAACACAATTTATCTAGTGTTAATTTCACCATATTGAAATTTTGAAATTTTAAATATAATTTATAAATTCATTAAATAAACAAAATTATTATTATCAAATATATTATTCACAATTTTTATATAATGCAAACTAACAAAAATATAAGTATAATTATTATCCTTTGTTTCATGTCGTCACTCATTAAGAGAGGAGTTAAGAAAGCATGCGGTGGCACACCTAAGTAAGTGCGCATATATTAGTCAAATATATTTATTTATTTTGGTTGTCCTCCATAAATTTTGAAGGCCACAACTCATGAACATTAAAATTCCTATCATGAAATGAAGTTGGGCTGCATGTTTTATGGAAAGAAACATGAAAAAGTTGGTGGCCACGCATTGGTAGTTTCTAGAAGTCAAATGCAAAACATGGTAAGATATAATGAATAATGACAAAATAAACAAGGTGTACAACATTTTAGACATAATGATTCAAGGGATTTGCCTTTGTGTTTGTGATCATTTCAATTTCGTTTTGGTTTAAATAATATAGAGTAAGTAAATATACATTCAAACTTTTATGTAAAAGGATGTCTTACTTAGCTGCTTTATAAGAAACTATGAATTAAATTCTAATAAGAGAAAATACAAAGTTTTATCTTATATATACAAAACACTAATTTTGTTGTTAATTTTCCCATACTTGAATTTTTAAAATTTCAAATATAATTTATAAATTCATTGGATAAACAAACTTATTATTGACAAATTTTAAATAATGCAAACTAACAAAATTGTAAGTTTAATTATTATCTCTTATTTCATGTTTGCCACTCATTAACATAGGAGTCACGAAGGGTGTTCGTGGTGACACACCTACATGAAATGTGCACGCATCGTATTAGTCAAAATATATTTATTTATTTTGGTTGTCTTCGAGAAAGTTTGAAGGCCACAACCCATGAACACTAAAAGTCGTATCATGAAATGAAGTAGAGCTACATGTTTTTATGGAAAGAAACATGCAAAAACTCGGTGGTCAGTGCATGTAGAGTTTGTAGAAGTCAAATGCAAAAACATGGCAAGATAAAATAAATAATGACAAAATCAACAAGGAGTGGAACATTTTAGACATGAAGGTTCAAGAGGGTTGTCTTTGTCTTTGTAAACATTCGATTCTAGTTTGGGGTTTAAATAACGTAAGAGTAAGTAATACACATTCAAACTTTTATGTAAAAGGATTTTTAATTAGTGCTTTATAAGAAACTATAAACTAAATTCTAATAAGAGAAAACACAAAGTTTTATCTAATGTAAACAAAACACTAATTTTGTAGTTAATTTCACCATATTGAAATTTTGAAAATTTAAATATAATTTATAAATTCATTAAATAAACAAAATTATTATTATCAAATATATTATTAACAATTTTTATATAATGCAAACTAACAAAAATATAAGTATAATTATTATCCTTTGTTTCATGTTCAAGAGGAGTTCAAGGTCGGCACACCTATAAGTGTCGCATATATTAGTCAAATATATTTATTTATTTTGGTTGTCCTCCAGTAAATTTTGAAGGCCACAACTCATGAACATTAAAATTCCTATCATGAAATGAAGTTGGGCTGCATGTTTTATGGAAAGAAACATGAAAAAGTTGGTGGCCCTTGCATTGGTAGTTTCTAGAAGTCAAATGCAAAAACATGGTAAGATATAATGAATAATGACAAAATAAACAAGGTGTACAACATTTTAGACATAATGATTCAAGGGATTTGCCTTTGTGTTTGTGATCATTTCAATTTCGGTTTTGGTTTAAATAATATAAAGTAAGTAAATATACATTCAAACTTTTATGTAAAAGGATGTCTTACTTAGTTACTTTATAAGAAACTATGAATTAAATTCTAATAAGAGAAAATACAAAGTTTTATCTTATATATACAAAACACTAATTTTGTTGTTAATTTTCCCATACTTGAATTTTTAAAATTTCAAATATAATTTATAAATTCATTGGATAAACAAACTTATTATTGACAAATTTTTAAATAATGCAAACTAACAAAATTGTAAGTTTAATTATTATCTCTTATTTCATGTTTGCCACTCATTAACATAGGAGTCACGAAGGGTGTTCGTGGTGACACACCTACTATCTCGAAATGTGCATACGTATTAGTCAAAATATATTTATTTATTTTGGTTGTCTTCGATAAAGTTTGAAGGCCACAACCCATGAACACTAAAAGTCGTATCATGAAATGAAGTAGAGCTACATGTTTTATGGAAAGAAACATGCAAAACTCCGGTGGTCGCATGTAGAGTTGTAGAAGTCAAATGCAAAAACATGGCAAGATAAAATAAATAATGACAAAATCAACAAGGAGTGGAACATTTTAGACATGAAGGTTCAAGAGGTTGTCTTTGTCTTTGTAAACATTTCAGTTCTAGTTTGGGGTTTAAATAACGTAAGAGTAAGTAATACACATTCAAACTTTTATGTAAAAGGATTTTTTAATTAGTGCTTTATAAGAAACTATAAACTAAATTCTAATAAGAGAAAACACAAAGTTTTATCTAATGTAAACAAAACACCAATTTTGTTAATTTCACCATATTGAAATTTTGAAAATTTTAAATATAATTTATAAATTCATTAAATAAACAAAATTATTATTATCAAATATATTATTAACAATTTTTATATAATGCAAACTAACAAAAATATAAGTATAATTATTATCCTTTGTTTCATGTTTGTCACTCATTAGCAGAGGAGTTCGTTATTCATGGTGGCACACCTATAAGTGTGCGCATATATTAGTCAAATATATTTATTTATTTTGGTTGTCCTCCAAGTAAATTTTGAAGGCCACAACTCATGAACATTAAAATTCCTATCATGAAATGAAGTTGGGCTGCATGTTTTTATGGAAAGAAACATGAAAAAGTTGGTACCGCATTGGTAGTTTTGTAAGTCAAATGCAAAAACATGGTAAGATATAATGAATAATGACAAAATAAACAAGGTGTACAACATTTTAGACATAATGATTCAAGGATTTGCCTTTGTGTTTGTGATCATTTCAATTCGGTTTTGGTTTAAATAATATAAGAGTAAGTAAATATACATTCAAACTTTTATGTAAAGGATGTCTTACTTAGTGCTTTATAAGAAACTATGAATTAAATTCTAATAAGAGAAAATACAAAGTTTTATCTTATATATACAAAACACTAATTTTGTTGTTAATTTTCCCATACTTGAATTTTAAAATTTCAAATATAATTTATAAATTCATTGGATAAACAAACTTATTATTGACAAATTTTTAAATAATGCAAACTAACAAAATTGTAAGTTTAATTATTATCTCTATTTCATGTTTGCCACTCATTAACATAGGAGTCTGAAGGGTGTTCGTGGTGACACACCTTATCGGAAATGTGCACGCATCGTATTAGTCAAAATATATTTATTTATTTTGGTTGTCTTCCAGTAAAGTTTGAGCCACAACCCATGAACACTAAAATATCATGAAATGAAGTAGAGCTACATGTTTTTATGGAAAGAAACATGCAAAACCCCTGTCATGTATGTAGAGTTTTAGAAGTCAAATGCAAAAACATCGCAAGATAAAATAAATAATGACAAAATCAACAAGGAGTGGAACATTTTAGACATGAAGGTTCAAGAGGGTTGTCTTTTGTCTTTGTAAACATTTGCCTAGTTTGGGGTTTAAATAACTGAAGAGTAAGTAATACACATTCAAACTTTTATGTAAAAGGATTTTTAATTAGTCAGCTTTATAAGAAACTATAAACTAAATTCTAATAAGAGAAAACACAAAGTTTTATCTAATTAATGTAGTTAATTCATATTGAAATTTTAAATATAATTTATAAATTCATTAAATAAACAAAATTATTATTATCAAATATATTATTAACAATTTTTATATAATGCAAACTAACAAAAATATAAGTATAATTATTATCCTTTGTTTCATATGTTCACCATTAGCAAGAGGAGTTCAAGGTCAAGTCATGTGGCACACCTATAAAAGTGTGATATATTAGTCAAATATATTTATTTATTTTGGTTGTCCTCCAAGAATTTTGAAGGCCACAACTCATGAACATTAAAATTCCTATCATGAAATGAAGTTGCTGCATGTTTTATGAAAGAAACATGAAAAAGTTGGTGGCCAACCGATTGGTAGTTTCTAGAAGTCAAATGCAAAAACATGGTAAGATATAATGAATGACAAAATAAACAAGGTGTACAACATTTTAGACATAATGATTCAAGGATTTGCCTTGTGTTTGTGATCATTTCAATTAAGTTTTTGGTTTAAATAATATAAGAGTAAGTAAATATACATTCAAACTTTTATGTAAAAGGATGTCTTACTTAGTGCTTTATAAGAAACTATGAATTAAATTCTAATAAGAGAAAATACAAAGTTTTATCTTATATATACAAAACACTAATTTTGTTGTTAATTTTCCCATACTTGAATTTTTAAAATTTCAAATATAATTTATAAATTCATTGGATAAACAAACTTATTATTGATAAATTTTTAAATAATGCAAACTAACAAAATTGTAAGTTTAATTATTATCTCTTATTGCCACTCATTAACATAGGAGTCCTAAGGTGTTCTGTGACACCCACTATCCGAAATGTGCACGCATTTACTAGTCAAAATATATTTATTTATTTTGTTGTCTCCAAGAAGTTTGAAGGCCACAACCCATGAACTAAAAAGTCGATCATGAAATGAAGTAGAGCTACATGTTTTATGGAAAGAAACATGCAAAAACCGTGTGGTCTGCATGTAGAGTTTGTAGAAGTCAAATGCAAAAACATCGCAAGATAAAATAAATAATGACAAAATCAACAAGGAGTGGAACATTTAGACATGAAGGTTCAAGAGGGTTGTCTTTGTCTTTGTAAACATTTCAGTTCTAGTTTGGGTTTAAATAACTGAAGAAAGTAATACACATTCAAACTTTTATGTAAAAGGATTTTAATTAGTCATTATAAGAAACTATAAACTAAATTCTAATAAGAGAAAACACAAAATTTTATCTAATGTAAACAAACACCAATTTGTAGTTAATTTCACCATATTGAAATTGAAAATTTTAAATATAAAATTAAATAAACAAATTATTATCAAATATATTAACAATTTTTTAGAATGCAAACTAACAAAAATATAAGTATAATTATTATCCTTTGTTTCATGTTCATACTCATTAGTGAGGAGTTCTGGTTAATAAGCTTCAAGGGTGGCAGAATAAGTTTATAATAAAAGATATCAAATATATTTATTTATTTTGGTTGTCCTCCAAGAAATTTTGAAGGCCACAACTCATGAACATTAAAATTCCTATGAAATGAAGTTGGGCCATGTTTTATGGAAAGAAATGAAAAGTTGCGGCCACCCATTGGTAGTTTCTAAGTCAAATGCAAAACATGGTAAGATATAATGAATAATGATAAAATAAATAAGTAAACATTTTAGACATAATGATTCAAGGATTTGTTTGTGATCATTTTAATTCGTTTTTGGTTTAAATAATATCAGAAAAGTAAATATATCAAACTTTTATGTAAAAGGATGTCTTATTTAGCTTTATAAGAAACTATGAATTAAATTTAATCAAGAGTAAAAATACAAAGCTATCTTATATATACAAAACACTAATT